>JAVKPL010007902.1:0-137500 GCA_032173675.1 Gastrolobium villosum | reverse complement strand
AAAAGAAAATTAAAACAAAATTACAAAAGAAAGGTGACAACGAAATAGTATATTTCCAATTTTTTTTTCAAAAAGTACAACTTTAAGAGTAAAAGAAGAGAAATGAAAGAATGAATTTTCTTTCTTTCAATATTACTTTCGTCGTTTCTTTCAACACGAGAGAATTCATTTTCTAATAGTTTAGAGATGACATATTATTGTTTAAATTTTAAATTTATTTTTAATTAATTATCTCTGTCTTTTTGGAATGTTAACTTTCTAAAATTTATATATATTTTTAAGATACCAACCGATATCTATAATCCTAATAAACTTGATTAATTTGATTTTGGGTTTGTGTCTTTGCACTTTTACTAGGAATTACAAATCTTATGATTTGAATCCACTACCTTGCTGGGAGAATTGAGAGACTCAAATAAAAAATCCGAGTATTTTGTTTTTATTTATTTATTTATTTATTATTTCTTACCTTCTTATTCTTTCTGTCCCCCTATATGTCCTTATTTATATTTAATTTATTTTTCCTTATAATTATATACTACTTTTGAAAGGAAAATATTATATATATATGGAAAGGATCCAATTAAAAAGTTTTTTTACAAATTATATTACGTATGACCGGTCATACATTCTTGATTAGCATATAAGCGGTCAGACATAATATAATTTGTAAACAATATATCAAAAAAAATATAGTTTGTAAACAAAAAATTTGTAAATATAACATTCCCCATATATATATATATATATATATATATATATATATATATATATATAAAGTTTATTTTTATCATTTTTTTCTCAATCTTTCGGTATCTTTTTTTGGGTATATCTACCATCAATCCAATTAGTTTGGGATAAAGGTATTGTTGATGTTGATACTTTTAAAGCTTTTTATGCTATAATTTTTCATAAAATTGTATTGTTCGGTCATAGAAAGACCATATTGCTATATCATATGGTATACGCTCAGAGATAGTGTATCGTTAGATGTATACTTGGCTAATAGCCGATGTCCCAATCACTGAGCTCAAGCAATAGGCTTCTAGCCAAGGCGTGGGTGTGTGCACAGTGTGGACAGTATTCATAAATAGGTTGAAAAGTGTGTACCTGGGGTCTTTAGTCTCTTATTTATAGTGGTTACCTTTAGGGTTTCTGTAGATTTCCCAGTTGTGGTAGGACTCAACTTCCTCTCTGTTGAGAAAATGATCATATCCTTGCTGTTTGATATTGTTAGGATAGCTATGCATCTATTCTTTAGCATATTATTGAGTGGGTAGATAGGATATTATACATATGTGTAACATGTATAATAATTATTATGGTAGTATTTAGTTTTTAAAACGAGAAATGTATATCGTTTAAGAGAAGAGAATAACACTAAATTATAGAAGGGGTTTAGAGAACAAAAAAATTAAATCTATTCCAAACCTTTAATAAAGTAGTGTGGTCACTTTATAAGTATATAACAAACTATTATCAATTTATGATTTCGTTGGGCTAATCAATGAATAAAAAAAGAATTTTAAAATTTGTAGTTGGTTTGATTTCATCTGTATTCATGTGTCATATGTAAATACTTTCTTAAGTTTTCAATAAAATCCATTGAATGGGACAATTTTTCCATTTTTTTCAAACTTTTTTTGAACCAAAAAGTTTAGTAGAGACAATTTCCGTAACATGGTTATCTGGTATTAAAAAAATTACTCTCCCTTTATATAAAAGATAATTATATTATATTAAGATGCGAAAAATTGAAGTGAAATAATACGAGAGGAATTATGAAAGAAGAGTATATTTTTAATAATTTTTTTTTAAGGATCAGCATATTTGCCTTTTAAGGGCAGAAAACAAATTCTGCCACATGCACATAATTTAGAACGCCCACATCATATTTCTCTCTCTCATTCCTTTTTACTTTTCTCTCTCCATGAAATTGTGTATATTATTAAAAATCCAAGTAAAGATAGTTCATGACAGAATTGAATATATAAATTAGATAGCCACTTCCATGGCCATTGAGGACTCATCAGAGAGGAGTTTCAAGTCGAAAGCAAACAAGTTGGTTCAAGCATATATACTAACAGCTTTGCCTGCGCATATGATAAATGTGATAATGGACCGACCGTGTATCCTCCACGCAATTTAGCATTGTGTGGAACGGTATTAAAACCCACCGCTTCAGCTAAATGAATTGGGAAACGGTCTATTTGCCTAAATCCGTAAAGAACCTTGGGATACACCACCCCAAAAGTTAGTTCAAAGGGTGGGAGTGTCCAAAGCCTTATAAACTCCATACACGTACAACTAATATCAGATTATATATCTCAACAAAATCCATGGGTTTTTTTTGGAATAAAAAGTCTCCAAATTCAGAACACTGCCTTCCTGTTCAGACTAACATGGCAGAATTATGGGGCTTTATCAAAGGGATGGAGTTGGCATGGTCTCTTGGGGTTTTATGAAGAGCTATGGTATGTGACGATAAACATACTGAGTACTAAACTCTAGCCATAGAAAAGTGCAAACAGTATGATTTATTGAACATCATGTTTTTTTTTTTTTAGTAAACTATTGAACATCATGTTTATTATCAATTAAAATGTTAAATTAAAGACATTGAAGTATGATTTAATGGCACCACCGTTTGTTACGTACGATCGATAATATAATAATCAAACAGATAATTTGACATTAAGCTGACCAACGTCATTCACAACTAACTGGAGCTCGATATAGTACGGCCTGATAATAACTTAGTACCTTAATGCCATTTCAAAATATAAGCAAACATAGTGATTCAACCAGAAGTGGCTTGTAATGGAATTAGGAACCCAAAATACAAACCAAGACTTCTTTTATGTTTCCATCCTACCCACTCACAAGATTTATATATCCTTTATTTAACAATAGATATTACTCTATAATTAAAAAGGACAACTTTCTTATAGAGACTTGACCCATTTCTTATCCAACTAGGTTGGATTACTATGATATGCACATCAAGAAACATAAATACAGACGAACATATCTAAACCTTGAACCAGCCATGAAAAGCTGAAGCCAAATCCTTTCTGCGACTATGGAAGTAAACAAGCATCTTGTCTCTTGGGGGCAAGCTGTCCTTGATCACAGGGTGGCTAAGAAAATTGGTCATCCATGCAGTGGTGGCTGAACATTTCAAAGGGTCTATTATGTGCATAGATCCAACTTCCTCCCAAACAGGAAGCCAGTAAGAGATCCATCCAATTGCAATGTCAAGGTACCCAATATTGTCCCCTCCAAAGAATTTCTTACCCTTAATCTCTTCTTCTATCTTCTCCATTGCTTCTCTGGCTACATTCAGAGCCTTCTCCTGTTCATCCCCACTGGTACACATTGCAACCCATGCTGCATCCAAAAGCTATCACATATATACAGAAACAAAAGAGCCATTGAGAAATTGCTATAAATCTTTCAGTAAATTTGCTATCACCAAGTTTGTTTTAAAACCAAAAACAAAGAGAATTAGAAAAATAAAGTTGGATTTTAATAAATAATTACCTTTTGTTCAGCAAAATTAGCCCAAAAGCGAGCAAGAGCTCTTTCATAAGGATGGTTAGGCAAGAGTGGATATTGCTTCCATGTTTCATCAATGTATTCAAGGATGATGAATGACTCGGCGATCGGTTTCTGGGCATGGACGAGAACCGGAACCTTCTTGTAAACCGGGTTCAATTCAAGAAGGAGACTAGTCTTGTTGAAGATATCTTCTTCTATATACTCATACTCAATACCCTTGAGTTTCAAGGCCCACTCAACCCTCATGGCAAATGGACTCACCCAAAAGCTCACCAGCTTCACATCTTGGCTTCCCATGATCTTTGCTTCAGAACTTGATTTCCTTGGTTTTTTCTGAGTCTCTCTTATTAATGTGTTGATTTGTTCTCCTCGTGATTTATGCAAAATATCAATGTCATTTTCAAGACTCTGTAGACGACAAATTTGACGACTACATGCCATCGGACTGGTTTGTCAATCGGTACCGTTGTCAAAGTATCCAACTAATAAAGAGAAAAATCAAATAAAAAAGAATATCTTATAGTGATTCTATAAGTTTTATTTTATAGGAATGAGTCATACTAATGACATCCTTACTTTTTAATTAAATAGTTATGAGTCAATTGCAAAATATGCATATATTACAATTTATTTATTTATTTGAAAAATGTGAAATCAACGAGCACCCTTGAGTTACATTGCCAATAAATGTAATAAGCCACATCAAATCAAAGTATCAAACTACTTTTGAGATCATTCCATCACATAAATGTAGTTGACAGCGATTAAGGGGTGGAAAATTTTAGGTGGTACATGCCTATGATGGTCTCCCAACATTAACCGACCTGATATTATTTATTGTGATTCAGGACCACTATTTTTTAGGTGATCTTTTAGTGTAAATCAAAGGAGAAAATTAAAAAAGAGAGAAAATAGCAGAGATAAAAATGAAAAGAGAAAATTGATGTTGTGGGAGGGAATATCAAATTATTGAGTGATCCTATAACACAAAAAATATTTCCAACGGACTGATACCTAGAAAAAAAAAATTCCTCTCTTCTTATTCTCTTTTTTCTCTCTCAATCTTCCTCTCCATCCAACAAAATGTGCTTCAGAAGCACTTAAATAAACCTCCAATTAAGGATGGAAAAAGGTTAAATCGGACCTGTTCACTAAAGGATGTATCATTGTGGGGATTTTAAGAGAGATGAAGAGATAGACAAAGGAGAAGAGAGAGTTGACAAAAAAATAAAGGTGTGGATCCTACCTCTTTGTGAGAGTTAAATGATATAAGTTATTTCATTTAAAAAAATAAACATTTTTTTTCATTTACTAAATATAGAGAGTAGGATTATATTAATAATTTTTTTTTTTTACAAACTTACCAACTACATTATGTCTGACCGATAATACTCTACTCAATAGTGTATTACCGGTCAGACATAGTATAGTTTGTAAGAGTTTATAAATAAAAAATTTGTAAATATAACATTTCCTTGCCAAATAAGTTATATCAAAAAAAAATTAAAAAGTTTATAAGTTTCAATAGATTTATCCTAAGAAACACGGACACTTGTAAAAAACAGGAAGAGTCGGGTCCGACACGGCGACACGCTCCGACACGGTGTCGGACACGCGGTTGACTTTTTCCGACACGTTGACCATTCCGACACGCGAATTTGACCGTGTCCGACACGGTCAAATGGCATTTTCGTAATTTTTTTAAATTTTTTTTTTAAAAAATTTTTAATTTTTTTTTTTAAATTTTTTTAACTTTTTTAATTTTTTTTTAAATTAAAATATATTAATAAAGCTTCCACCTGATTATATCAATTTTATTTTTTTGTCTTTTTTCCCTTAAGTAGATAAGAGATCATCTCAGCATCATTGTTGTCAATTCCTATTACTCTCTTGTTGTATCTCTTTCTCTATGATCTCTCTCTAATATGAATTATTCTCTCTATCTGATATTATATCTCTCTCATCCCAGTTTTTATTTTTTTTATTAAAGCTTCCATCTTTATAACGTGTTGATAGTATTATTAATTTAGTTTCATTTTTTTGTTAAATTATTAAATATTAAATGAAATATATACTATATAAATTAAAATATTATTTAAAATTAAAACGTGTCCCAACATGTCGAAATTCATAATTTTTTAGGATTGACGTGTCGGAGTGTCGTGTCGTGTCGTGTCACGTGTCGTATCGGTGCTACATAGGATTTATCTATATATTTAAATTAAACATTTAATATCTCTCGTATCGTATTATCTCATATATATATATATATATATATATATATATATTTGGAAATTATAATCTCATATTACATAAGATACCTATCTCATGTCATACACCCATAAAATTTCGTGCCAATTTTTTTCTTTTAAAATTGTGGACCCCACATATTTGTGTGACCCACGTGAGAGTACTATCTCATGTAACATGAGATTAGAAAATCCCATATATATATATATATATATATATATATATATATATATATATATATATATGGAAAAACATTTTCTCATGTTGCATGTGAATTCAATTCTCATGTTTGTAACCCTTCGATTTGCGTGCTAGTTGAGTCACAACATGAGAATTCAATTCTCAAGCAACATGAGAAAATCAAACCCCTATATATATATATATATATATATATATATATATATATATATATATATATATATATATATATATATATATGGGAGAGGTTATATTTACAACCCAAATAGTTTACAAACTCTTACAACCATATCTTAACCGTTGATTTCCGCCGATTAATGATTGTCATTTATTGTGAATTAATAATTAATTAATAAATTTGATTTGTGAAAATCTTAACCGTTGATTGACGGAAATCAACGGTTAAGATATGGTTGTAAGAAGTTGTAAACGAAAATAGATTGTAAATATAACCTTCCTCTATATATATATATATATATATATATATATATATATATATATATATATATATAAATATAAAAAGTTTTAAAACCCGGCTCGGACCGGCCTGGTCGACCCTTGACTCGGTGACCCAGTGGGTTCCCCGGTCCGAGTGGGTAGTTGAACCGCTTTTGCAGTCAACCCGGATTGGACCGGTTGACTCGGCCGAAACCCGGCGACCCGGTGAACCGGTTGACCCGGGTTAGACCGGTTATTCCTTCTTCTTTTTTTGGTAAATTTTTTGTTGTTGATAAGAACTCTTGAATTAAATCATATTCATATTTTATGATGAATATGATTAAAAGTAAGGTGAAAATAATAAGGTATTTTATATTAGAGCAGTTCGTTTATGTAATTTAGTTGCATCTTATAATGATCTCATGAAGTTAAGTGGTGATAAACACTGATGGTCTCATGATCTCATCTCAACCGGTGGACACCTTTTTCTTAGTGTATATTTCATGCACACTATTTGTTTTCATGATTTAATTTATCTGTATCATGTCAAACACAAAAGGTGCATTTAACTTATATTGCAGTTTGCTTACCAAAAAAACTTATATTGCAGTTTTAATCCAATATTTTGATATTGTCTAGAGGTAGAAGCTTAGAAGTATATAATATTTGCTATCATTTAAAATCAAATTATTTTTTGAAGTTCATTGATAGTTTTTTTATGTGAATTTTTATTAATATAAGTAATATTTTTATATTTTTAATATGCGAACAGTAAATCCGGTTCAACCCGGTTGAACCCGGTCGAACCAATGACCCAGTAACCCAGTACCTCGACCGGTTCGATGACTGGTCCGAGTTTTAAAACATTGGTTGGTCTTATTATTAGTGAGGCTCCCTTTAAAAATGGAAAATATGTTTTTCATGTTTGCATAGGACAAATTATCTCATGAAATACACACAAAAAAGGGTGGGATCCACTAAAGAGAAAAGAGAGAAAGAAATGGAAACATCCCATTTTGTGTGTGTTGCATAAAATAATTTGTCTCATTTAATATAAAAAATATATTTCTCTTTAAAAATAGTTATAAATATTTGTTTCCATTAATTTCTTATTAATTAGCCTATTTAAAACTTTCGGCTCAATTTTTTATTTTTTTAAAGTCTGTTTGTCATTTTTTAAAGGCTATCGGTCGATCTCGTTTGAAGTAAATTAAAATACAGACGGATAACATTTTTTATTCTTTATTTTAATAACATGAAAAAAATATTAAATGTTTTCTATTTCAAGATATTAAATGATTACCCTTTTTTTGTATTGTTGGTCTTATGAGTGAGTTCCCTATTAAAAATTGAAAATATAGTTATCAAATTGTATGAGACAAGTTATATCATGCAATACAGAAAGAAATTGGATCTGAAAGAGAATAGATAGACAGAATAAAAAAAAAGGATCTCATTCATTTTTTTATGTGTTACATAAAATAGTTTATCTCATTTAATGTTAATAATATATTTCCCTTCAAAAATACCTATGAATATTCGTTTCCCTTAATTTCTTATTAATTAACTTATTTAAAACTTTCGACCCATTGATTAGGTCTGTTTGTTTATTTAAAAGTCTGTTTGTCATTTTTATAGGCTATCGGTCAAAATCGTTTGAAGTAAATTAAAGCTAAGAAAACAAATGTAAATTCTACTTATTCATTTCTACACATATTAGCAATGTTTTAAAAATTCAACTAGAGACGGATAACATTTATTATTCTTTACTAGGTTTAAAGTTTTTAAAATTATTCTATATAATTTTATTTAATATTCATCAAAATACATGTATGTGGACGACCATTTTTTTTTTCTCTTACTTCTTTTCTCACGGGTCCACATATGTCTCACACATTTTTTTTTTTTGAGTATTTAGTGAACATTAAATAAAGTTACCTAAAATAACTTTAAAAATTTTAAACCATTTTTTTATTTTTTATTTTTTGATAGCCAAACCCTCTTTTATTTTAATAATTTCAAAAAAGTATTAAATGTTTTCTATTTTCAAGATATTAAGTCCTTACCCATTTTATTTTAAATTTTATATTTTAAATTTATCATTTGTCATAAAGCATCTAAAATCAATATATTTATTCCAAACTAATTCGGGTCGATAATAAATAAGTCCAAATAAAAAATAAGAAAAATAAAAATAATTTTTTTATTTTCACTTTTTTATCTTCTTGTGTTTTTTATTTTTTATTTTAATTATTTATTGTTACTTTTTAATGAACAAGTATATATATATATATATATATATATATATATATATATAGTAGGATCTTTTGACACCGGTGTCAAATTTCAATTTTCACACCTCATCTGAGAGCCGTTAGATAAAAAAAAAACAACGGCTCTGATTTGCAAGCATGTGTCAAAGGATCATACCTCTATATATATATATATATATATCTTTTAATGGACAATATTTTACTTTTTACTTGAATTTTTTTAAATTGTATTGTTAATTTTTTCCTCTATTTCCCTAAGAGCATCTGTTAAACAATCTTTATAATTTTGACTAAATTAGTTTTAATTGATTTCAATTAAAAAACTTAACCTTTAATTTCATTAGTAGAGTTAGAGTAAAAAAATAACAATGATAAAGTTGAAAAAGTAATCATATCGCGTATTAAAATAACCGATAAAACGAAAAAATATTCATTTGCTAGAACAATTTTTTTCTTTTACAACAGAAAATTTTCTAATTCAGAATTTTTTTTTAATACTTTTTAATTATTTCTCTACAATTTAGTTAATTTTTCTTACTAGTAATTCAGAGACCAAGAAAAATGCAGTTGAGGAAAGGATTTGTGCCGGTGGGAGCAGCGGTTAGTGGGCTGAGATCATCTGGGCCAGAGTCCAAAATATATGTACGGAATGCTATCTATGCAATTGGGAGGTTCCAATATAATCGTTAAATTGACCCAATACATATATTCTCAACCAAGTGCATACATCTAATCCAAAAACAATATAAATCAGATTTAGTCGAGGAAGACAAATTTTCGCTCATATTTAGCAGTAAATAATTAATATATTATTATGCATTGAACATTGTTTTGGTTGGAACAATAGGAGTGAAAGAAAATTTCTATTTTCACCCACTCCTTTATTAAGTGCAAACCCGGGTAACTTTAATATTAAAATGCTTTCCCTGGTGTATATATATATATAGCTCCCATCTTAATGTCACACCATCATGAGCTCATACATCATACGTAGTCTTGTTCATCACAACATATTCTTAATTCTCACCATCGTGCTCAGTCCTGCACAATACCATAATGTAAGGCTTGCACAACAACTTTATCCCATAACAGCATTTACTGAAATAAACAAACATACGTATACAACAAAAAAATTGTTTGTAATGGACTAAAGACCCCAAACAACAAACCTAGATATTTAATTATTCCCTCTTGCCCACTCCCAAGGTTTATACAGCCTTTATGTAACAAAAGATATTATTCTATAAAAAAGATCAATTTAACTCTTCTAGATTAAAGAGTTTAACTAAACGAAAAAAAATAACATATCTTAATTATTGATTCGAAAAATAGAGAGAGTAATTTCTAATAAATTTATAATTTTGTCAAGGACATGCATGTGCTTTAATTTAATATCCACGATTGATTTTCATAAGCCCTTAATACTCTCAGTACTCTTTTAAAAGTGAAATTTCATTTTAAACTTTCCGAGATACTTGACCCAATGCTTATCCCAACTATGTCAATCAACAAATTTCTTGGACGTATCACGTGCACATTAAAATGGATATATATGAAAGAATTGATTTAAACCTTGAGCAAATCATGATTGGTAGAAGACCATTTGTTTCTGAGATTGTTGAAGTAAACAAGCATCTTGTCTCTTGGGGGCAAGCTCTCCTTGATCACAGGGTGACTGAGAAAATTGGTCATCCATGTAGTAGTGGCTGAATATTTCAAAGGGTCTATTATGTGCATAGATCCAACTTCCTCAAAAACAGGAAGCAAGAAAAAGATCGATCCAATTGCAATGTCAAGGTACCCAATGTTGTCCCCTCCAAAGAATTTCTTACCCTTAATCTCTTCTTCTATTTTCTCCATTAATTCGCTGGCTTCCTTCAGTGACTTCTCACGTTCATCCCCGCTGGTACACATTGCAACCCATGCAGACTTCGCAAGCTATTACATTACATATGTACAAAGCAATCCAAAAACAAGTTATTCAAAGTGAGGTTTTGAATTTAAAAAAATTTAAAAAAAAAAAAAAAAAACAGTGGAAGCCTTCTCTTTTTATCAGAGCCAGGTTTCGATCCTGGGACCTGTGGGTTATGGGCCCACCACGCTTCCGCTGCGCCACTCTGATTGTTATTTATTATCCCTCATAATATATATTTAATCAAAAACAACAGTTTAGTTTAGCGTGCTTTAAAGTTTAAAGCATAATATTCACGCAATAAATGATAGTAAAACACAGAACGAACAACACAAAAATCTTCATTTAAATTTCTAAAAATTCGAAAAAAAAGAGGAATAAGAAAAGGAAAGAGTATTAGGTATATTACCTTTTGTTCAACAGAAATAGCCCAAAAGCGAGCAAGAGCTCTTTGATAAGGATGGTGAGGTAACAATGGATATTGCTTCCATATTTCATCAATATATTCAAGGATGATGAATGATTCAGCTATCGCTTTGTGATCATGAACAAGAACCGGAACCTTCTTATGAACCGGGTTCAACTCCAGAAGAAAATTGCTCTTGTTGAAGATATCTTCTTCTATATACTCAAACTCAACACCCTTGAGTTTCAAGGCCCACTCAACCCTTTTACCAAAAGGACTTACCCAAAAGCTTAACAGCTTCACATCTTCTTGGCTTCCCATGATCTTGTTTCAGAAGTTTATTTCCGTAGTTTCTTTAATGTGTCTGGTTTATTTGTGTGTTTTTCGGTTCTCCTTGTAACTTCACAAAACTATCAATGTCACTTTGTAGACTCTAGACTCTAGAGACGGCAAATTTGACCGACTGGCATCTGATTGCACTGTCAATTGGTGCCGTGTTTTGCACGGTCCTCGTAACTTTACACCCACGTGTTTTGCTTTTTGATTTTTGTGAGGAATAAGTATATTTTTCTACCTTTGCTTTGCTTACTCTTTTATTCTGATACAGTGTTTAATATCTATTTATTTCAAAAATTTCCATTAATAACTTATTACCTATCTAATCACTATTACATTAGCATTTTCTCTAACTTCAAAATTTTCTTAATATTCTTAATCCAATGATAATGAGATGGGTAGTAAGTTAATAATGAGAATTTTTAGTAGTTAGAATATCCTCACACATATATATAATATGAGTTTAATGATTGTCATTTAAAAGGATGGTCCTTTTAAATGAATGTAGTGTATTTTTTTAAATTTTAAGTTTTAAATTACAAAATTTCCCCCCACTTTTTCTCTTCCATAACTTGCTCCTTTATCTCTCTTAAAAGGATAGATATAGTGTGTGTCCTTTTAAACAGTGGCGGATCCAGAAAATTAATGAAGGGTGGACACTAAGTTCAAGTACATATACATCTAGGTCTTGTCTGGAATGTGTCTTGTGAGCAACTGCCGACTGACTGGGTTTGGTTTAGATCTAGATACGAACGGATTGTGTCTCAACTGGATCGATGATGGAGGAAGAAGCAAATGTTTCATCTTCCAATAATGGAGATTGAGGTTTAAGAGGAGATGAACCAGTATGTAGATGCAAATGATGGGTCTGGAATAGAGCTCTCTGCTATTAGGTTTGGATAACGAAGGTAGAGGAGAAAAAAACTCACGAAAAAATAAAATTGAAGTAGGAAAATTAAGGGAATAGGATATCTTAACAACCAACTAGGGTTACTACCAATCAATTTAACGGTTAGATCGATTATGTTAATCCAATGGTTATATTTATTTCAATATTTGTATGATTATGATCCCCATATTTAATGTAAAAATATTAATATGGAAAATCATATCCATACAAAGCTGAAAATTAATATTTTTACATTAAAAATGGAGAATCATGGCCATACAAAAAAAGAAAATAAATATAACCGTTAGATCAATATAATTGATCAAACGGTGAAATTGATTAGTAGTAATATTGGTAGTAACCCTAATTACTTGTTATAATATTCTACCCCGAAATTAAATTGGAAAATTTTGGATTTTAACATAAGGGTATTTTTATATTTTTATATCATATTTTAAGGGTGGGCACTTGCCCCCTTATCTTATATGTGGATCCGCCTATGCTTTTAAAGGACACAATTTTCCCATAAATATATTTGAGGTAGGCTTAACTTATATTGATATAAAAATAAGGAGTATTACATCTAATCCTAATTATTATTCACACTACAAAAAAATTGCTGATTAGCCACATTTAAAAATGTGGCAAACAGTGATAAAAAATGTGGCTAACATATTCTACCACATTTTGATTAAATGTGGCTATAAGAGGTGTTGCAATAATTTAGTCACATTATTTTATTCACTTTGTCACATTTTGACTGAGTGTGGTAGCCTTCTTTTAGCCACATTTATTGTTATTTTAACAACTTTACAAATGTGGTTAAACTATTTTGTTTGCCACAGTAGAAAAATGTGGCTAATTGTGTCTAAATTTTTTTTTAACAATATTCATGACCATGGCGAATATATGAAATTCTTTTTTTAAAAAATTAAAAATATTATGAATTCTATAAATATTACAATAATAAAGAAAATAATGTTGAAAATAGCTCAAACACGATTTAGAAATGTGAACCAAGCACCAAATTTTATATTCTATTATCACCGAAGAATTTGTACAAGCCATCATGTTTTCAATTTATATAAGTTATTCAAGCTTTCTACCAATGTCATATAGGTAAAAAATGACCAATTAAAACTAATAAAAAATTTACTTATGGGACATCCATACAAAACAATTACGGTGGTACAAATTTTTCATATCATTCATTTAGGATTTGTTCTTGTATGCCATCCCAGTCCTTTGAAATGCCATCTATCACATCACACCTGCACAAATCAATTCCATAATATGTTAATATACTATTAATGAGCTATTATGAATCCAAAAAATCTGCAAGTTCAAGAATCTGCAATAATAACCTAAATCATTTAATGGCTGTAGTGATTGTTTTTATTTATAATCGAAATCATTTAACGGCTTCTTAGATGCTCCAATAAGGTTCTGATAAAACATAATTCTGTCATTGTAAAATGTTAAACTTTTATGATTTATGTATAAAATTTGGAAGGGATCTCATTAAGTAGCATCACCCAATAGTAAGACTTGGATTAACCTCAAGACACGGATTACCATGATCGTCCATAACTTGGGGGTTAATTATCCAAAGAACTATTTACAAAAAAAAAAAAAAAAAGGCAAGAATAATAAAAAGATACTGTGATTTTAATACAAAAATACAAATGTAAACCTGTATTTTGTCGATTCGATACTATAAACTGAAACAGTGGTTGTGAATTCCTGCACAAAAATAGGAAAATTGATTAACGATCTATTTCTATATGAATACAAGTGACAACATAAGTGTTGAGATATATAGTCTCACATTAGTTGTATGTGCAACTAATCTGGAGTTTATAAGGCCCTGGGCACTCCCACCCTTTGAGCTAGCTTTTGGGGTGGTGTATTCCAAGGTTCTTTACATGGTATCAGAGCCTCGCCGTCCCCCACTTTCTCTTCTCTTGTGGACTCTCTTAGCACAGGTAGGTTAGGCCTGTTGCATCATCCACTCTTCAAGCCCAATGGGCTCTCGTGTGAGGGGGCGTGTTGAGATATATAGTCCCACATTAGTTGTATGTGCAACTAATCTGGAGTTTATAAGACCCTGGGCACTCCCACCCTTTGAGCTAGCTTTTGGGGTGGTGTATTCCAAGGTTCTTTATAATAAGAAAATAAACAAGAGAGTCAGTATTGTTGATTACATGATAAAAAAAATGGCCTAAATGTATCCATCCATGTTAAATTTCACATGATAAAATTTGTGTATTTATCTTTTTCTTCATTAATGATTATTGAACCCCACTTATTTAATGCATGTGAAAAGATAGATATATACAAAAATTTAACATGCCACCCCACTTAAACTTATATTAACCAAAAATAATAAAAATAAAATAACATGCCACCACTCCTGCCTAAACTACCCCATTTACTGCTAGAAAGAACATCCACAATAACAATTAAGAGACTAACACCAAGTGTCCCACATCTGCCAACAAACCAACTAAACCATTCCCCACCACAACCACAACATTATCCGGGGGTTCCCAAAATCATTACTTAGGGAACAAACACCAAAGCAAGCACTTTATTATTACAAAAAAACTGAACTTAGATTTTAAGGTGTAAAATTGAACGAACATTTTTTAAACAGATTTGATCACAAACCTGACATGACTCCTGCAATTTTAGTTCATCACAAAACTTGTACCTTTCAACTGAAATCAAAGAGGATTCAATGCCCATTATTAAAGAATGGCAAATAAGAATAAGAATAACCGGAATAAAGTTCATTTTAAAATATTTTCTCACCTGAAGATCTCTAAAGGCTGCATCACTATCATCTTCTTGGTTTGAAAAATTTTCAAAGAGGTATGCAATTACCACCTCAAACAGTAAAACAAATGCATGGACTTTGAGCCCTCAAGTGAACAACATGCATTCCTTTGAAATATTAGGAGAGGAAAATCAACCATAACCCTCTTGATAATATAAATAGTGTATGTGATCCCCCCTAACAGAAAAAGATCTCCCAATAAAAATAAGTTGGTAAACTTTGTGGGGAATCAACTGCAACGCAAAAGAAAACAAGTAATTAGTGATGTACAAATTGACTTGATCAATTCAAACAGAATGAACTCCATTACTTCCCCAATTCCCCTTATCCTCAAGAGACAAGGGCCGAGGTGCAAAAATCTGTGTTCCAAAATTAACATCAGTTTTGAAGACAATAATAAGTTCAAAAACCCAAGAGACAAGCGCCAAGGTGCAAAAATCTCATGTGCAGAAGATTGGTTCTGGGCACGAGATTCAGCCAGCTGGTGCTAATAATATGCATGATATGGATCCGAGGGATTCAATAAATTGAACTTGGTATTACCAGTGTTATTTGCAATAATCATTTTCTCAAACTCTGGCCCATTTTATATAATCCTTTGCATTAAATCTCATTCACACAAGGCATATGAATACTAGTAAAAATTCAAAATTGAATTATATGCTTCACTTGTATTTAGATTTCAGAAAGAAATAAAAAATCATAAAACAATCTAAACAAAGCTCCAATTGAGGAAGAAAAAATCGTCTGCATCGCAAGATACAATTTACACGACTTACCAAACAAAACGATGGAGGAATTGCAATACTTTGTTCAATCGCTAGAGTGAAGGGGGAGTAGTGTGATGAACCCTACAAAACCCTAACCCGGTGGGGAGATTAGAAACTGCATCCTCTACTCTGCTAAAGCCTAAAAGCATAATTGCACTCGATTTTTCCTAGATAAAAAAAGAGAGCGAGGATCAACCTCGAAGCCATAGCCATAAAAGGCATGACGAGGCACAAATCATGCTATGCTACTCAAAGCGGTACCAATTAGAGGAAATACTGAGATCACTAACTAAGTATGCTTTGCTCGCTCACCTACATTTCTTGAAATTGCAAGGCACTGTGATAAACTAAGCAGGTAACGGAAATATCTAAACAGAAAGAGCGTTACAGGCCACGAATCGAAGCCAACGATGTCAAATGCAGAATAAGGAAAATAGTTACATCGAAGTGCAAACGAAGAAAATGGAGATAAATCATAAATTTTTTAAACGGAAAGAAACTAAGAGTTTGATTGCAGGAACAAAAAACACCTTACCACGCAGCTTCGACAACTTTACGGGCCCGATTCGCTTGTATTGGTTCCCCTCCTTATCGAACTGGCATAGATTAACTTTGCTGCAAACAAATCAAGCAAGAACCCTAGATCTCAACCAACAAAAATCGTCAAAACAAACTAAATTTAAAAAAGAATAAGAAATAAAGAGAGACAGAGAGAGAGAAATGCACACAGATCTTTTGCTAGCAAAATTTGGTGTTACTAAGCACAATTTAGAGAGAGAGAAAAAATGGCGCATGTGAGAAAGAGAAATGGGTGAATGATAATTAGATGGACTGGGCCGAAATTGTGTTAAAAAAAAAAAGAGAGAGAAAAAATGGCGCATGTGAGAAAGAGAAATGGGTGAATGATAATTAGATGGACTGGGCCGAAATTGTGTTAAAAATACGTGTACTGGGCCTCATTTTACCACATTTTTATTAAATATGCAGTAAAATTAGAAACCTCTTAAAATTGTGCCACATTTTCTTTAAATGTTGCAAAATAAATGTGGTGAAGTAGCATTTTTCTCGTAGTGATCAGATTGTATCTAATGAGTTATATGTTTAATAAATTAAATATATTAGATATAAAAGAAATTAACCACCAAGATTGAGAAGTCAATTTATGATATAAAATGACCCCTCCCAATGCTTACCCAAAAAAAAATAAAAAATGACCACTCCCATTTATCTAATATGACATATTAAATTACAACTGTTATAAATTTTTCAGAAGTATTAAAATTTCTATAACGTGAAAATTAAATTTTCATTTTTTTCTGGCTCTTCTTGTTATATATATAAGAATTAATTATAAAGTTAGGGTTCATTTTTGCTGCAGTTACTGCAAATAAGTTATCTACAGTAAATTTAATACAACATCTTTTTCGGGCGGAAATCATGTTATTTTTGTAATTTTAATTTATTTCAGGGTTATTATAGTCTTTATAATTATTTAATTTTTCAATCTCAAAATGACATTATTTTGGGAATAAATACAGATAACTTATCTGCGGTAACTACAGAAATATTATTACAATAAAGCTAATATAAATTTAATTTATATTATTTGTAATGGAAAGAATGATAATATTTTAAAATACATTTTGTAATAAAAAAAAATTAAATATAAAATATAATATGCATTGTTGCGCTCACGCCAAGTGCAACCGATCATACAATTAATATAATGCTGATAAAAAATCATTCCCACGAGGATTATAAATCAAGCACTAACTCACTACTTCGACTTAATTGGACAATCGAAATTGTATTTGGATCAAGATTTAATTTGAAATTTAAAATATTTAAACTAATTAGAAGCAAGAATTAAAGATTTGAATTAATTAATAGAAAAGAACGTAATTAGGGTTTCGATTTTACTCAAACTCTCTATTATGTTTTAGTTCCTTCTTTAAATTAATCGTCTTTAATATCGATTCAGTTGATTCTGTCTAATTTAATTAGGGTTCAATTCCTTATTACCTAATTTAATTAGGGTTCAATTCCTTATTACCCTATTTCTTTATAATCTTGCAAGAACCCTAGTTCCCTGGTTATTCCCAAGAAAATAAGCATTTTGTTTTACAGACTAAAATCAGATGAATTATCAAGCTAAAACAAGTTAAAAACTAGAGAGATAATTTAAAGACATCGAATTATGACTTATTGTCATCAACAATTGTAACATACGAGTAGGACAATTGACATCGAACTGACCAACGTCACTCAGAGCTAGCTAAGGTTAGATATAATGTAAGGCTTGCATAACAACTTAATCCCATAACACCATTTACAGAAATTTATACAGCACACTCCCAAGGTTTATACAGCCTTTATTTAACAAAAAGATATTATTCTATAAAATAGATCAATTTAACTCTTCTACAATAAAGAGTTTAAACGAAAAAAATAACATATCTTATTTATTGATTAGAAAAATAAAGAGAGTAATTTCTAATAAATTAATAATTTGTCAAGGACATGCATGTGCTTTAATATAGTATCCACGATTGATTTTCATCAGCCCTTAGTACTCTCAGTACTAAAAAGTGAAATTTCATTTTAAAACTTTCCGAGATACTTGACCCAATGCTTATCCAACTATGGCAATCTACAAATATCTTGGACGTATCACATGCACATTAAAATGCATATATATGAAAGATTTGATCTAAACCTTGAGCAAATCATGATGGGTAGAAGACCATTTGTTTCTGAGATTGTTGTAGTAAACAAGCATCTTGTCTCTTGGGGGCAAGCTCTCCTTGATCACAGGGTGGTTGAGAAAATTGGTCATCCATGCAGTGGTGGCTGAATATTTCAAAGGGTCTATTATGTGCATAGATCCAACTTCCTCCCAAACAGGAAGCCAGTAAGAGATCCATCCAAGTGCAATGTCAAGGTATCCAATATTGTCCCCTCCAAAGAATTTCTTACCCTTAATCTCTTCTTCTATCTTCTCCATTGCTTCTCTGGCTACATTCAGAGCCTTCTCCTGTTCATCCCCACTGCTACACGTTGCAACCCATGCTGCATCCAAAAGCTATCACATATATACAAGTCAGGCATTGAAAAATAAGTTAGTGAATAGAATTTGATTTTTGTATTATCCCAAAAACAAAGTGGCAAAAATAACTATTTTTTAACAATTGTGAAGCCCAAAAATAATTGGAGAGGTTACTGATTAGTGAACTTTTGTTGTTATTCAGAGCTTGTCTGTTTAACTTCAAAACTTCGAACATGATATGGATAATTAAGATAACATTTAGACAATAAATGATGGAGTAACATAAAACTTGTTATTGAAAGTGAGGTTTTGAAACAAAAGAGCCATTGAGAATTTGCTATAATCTTTCAGTAAATTTGCTATCACCACGCTTTATCAGAGCCAGGACCTGTGGGTTATGGGCCCACCACGCTTCCTCTGCCCCACTCTGATTGTTGTTAGTTATCTCTCATAATATATATTTAATCAATAACAAAATTTTAGTTTAGCGTGTTTTAAAGCATAATATTCACGCAATAAATGATGGTAAAACACAGAACGAACAACACTAAAATTTTCATTTAAATTTCTAAAAATTCGAAAAAGAAGACGAATAAGAAAAGTAAAGAGGATTAGGTATATTACCTTTTGTTCAACAGAAATAGCCCAAAAGCGAGCAAGAGCTCTTTGATAAGGATGGTGAGGCAACAATGGATATTGCTTCCATGTTTCATCAATGTATTCGAGGATGATGAATGATTCAGCTATCGGTTTCTGATCATGAACAAGAACCGGAACCTTCTTATGAACCGGGTTCAACTCCGGAAGAAGATTGCTCTTGTTGAAGATATCTTCTTCTATATACTCAAACTCAACACCCTTGAGTTTCAAGGCCCACTCAACCCTTTTACCAAACGGACTTACCCAAAAGCTTAACAGCTTCACATCTTCTTGGCTTCCCATGATCTTGTTTCAGAAGTTTATTTCCGTAGTTTTCTTTAATGTGTCTGGTTTATTAGTGTGTTTTTCTGTTCTCCTCGTAACTTCACAAAACTATCAATGTCATTTTGTAGACTCTAGAGACGGCAAATTTGACCGACTGGCATCTGATTGCACTGTCAATTGGTGCCGTGTTTTGCACGGTCCTCGTAACTTTCCAACCACGTGTTTTGCTTTTTGATTTTTGTGAGGAATAAGTATATTTTTCTACCTTTGATTTGCTTACTCTTTTATTTAATACACTGTTTAATATCTATTTATATATAATATATTTGAGGTAGGCTTAACTTATATTGATATAAAAATAAGGAGTATTACATCTAATCCTAATTACTATTCAGATTGTATCTAATGACTTATATGTTTAATAAATTAAATATATTAGATATAAATGAAATTAACCACCAAGATTGAGAAATCAATTTATGATATAAAATGACCCCTCCCAATGCTTACCAAAGAAAATATGACCCCTCCCAATATATTTATCTAATATGACATATTAAATTACAACTGTTATAAATTTTTCAAAAGTATTAAAATTTCCATAACGTGAAAATTAAATTTTCATTTTTTTCTGGCTCTTCTTGTTGTATATAAGAATTAATTATAAAGTTAGGTTATTTTTTTGCAGTTATTGTAGATAAGTTATCTACAGTAAGCCTAATATAACATTGTTTTCGGGCGAAAATCCTGTTATTTTTGTAATTTTAATTTATTTCAGGGTTATTATAGTCTTTATAATTATTTAATTTTTCAATCTCAAAACGACATCATTTTGGGAGTAAATGCGGATAATTTATCTGCAGTAACTACAGAAATATTATTCTGATAAAGCTAATATAAATTTAATTTATATTATTTGTAATGGAAATAATGATAATATTTTAAAATACATTTTGTAATAAAAAAATTTAAATATAAAATATAATATACATTGTTGCGCTCAAGGCAAGTGCAACCAGTCGTACAATTAATATAATGTTGAAAAAAAAAATCATTCCCACGAGGATTATAAATCAAGCACTAATTCACTACTTCGACTTAAGTTGTACGATCGAAATTGTATTGGATCAAGATTTAATTTGGAATTTAAAATATTTAAACAAATTAAAAGCAAGAATTAAAGATTTGAATTAATTTATAGAAAAGAATGTAACTAGGGTTTCGATTTTCCTCAAACTCTCTATTATGTTTGAGTTCCTTCTTTAAATTAATCGTCCTTAATATCAATTCAGTTGATTCTTTCTAATTAAATTAGGGTTCAATTCCTTGTTACCCTATTTCTTTATAATCTTGCAAGAACCTAGTTCCCTGGTTATTTCCAAGAAAATAAGCATTTTATTTTATAGACTAAAATCAGATGAATTATCAAGCTAAACAAGGTAAAAACTAGGGTTCTAATATAAAATACATGAACTTTATGAATTCTGAATTAAATAAAGTATATTTGCCATTTTGAAGGTATTTGATGATAAATGGAGGCAATTATGAAGCTTGGATAGATAGAGATCAAAACTAAAAGATATAAAGATCACAAGGGAAGAAAATCAAGTTCTCGAGGAGAGGCTTAAGCCTCTAATATGGGGCTTAAGCCGCCAAATACTCCAGAAATTTAATTAATAAGCAAATAGTCATTGTGAAGCTTAAGCCCCAAACTCAGGGCTTAAGCGTGGACCAGGAAGAAAATGTTGATTCGAAGTGGGCACTTAAGCGCGCCACGTGAAAAATTCATGCAAATCTTATTAGGCTTAAGCGCCCCACAACGCCCCAGAAATCCAACTTAGGCCCATTCGATGTATTCACTTAGGGCATAGATTCTTTGTTAATAAAAACAAAACTTAGGGAAGAATTAATGACTTTTTGACATTCTTTGATCATTCTTGGCACTCAGAGGCAGCGGGAGAGCGTAGAAACTCCAGTTCGTGTTCGTAAGAGAAGGAGACAGATCGAGATTAAATCTGCACTAGAATTATTAAAGAATTCACCCTTCTAACATGGGATTTGGGGAAAGTTTATCATACATAAATTATTAAACTAGAGTTATTTATAGAAAAGTAAAATAATAGTAAAGATAACATAAAAAAAACAGAATATTTACGTAAGAGTTTCTTATGCCAATGCTGTTTTTCCTTTACCCAGCTAGAATTATTGGTGATATCTAGCCGTATGTATGGGTCAAATTGAACTGCGGTTTTTGAAAAATTAAGTCGAATTAGTTTAAATGGTTCGGTTCAAAAAAGATTTATTTTGGTTCGGAATCAGTTTGTGTCAAACCTATTCTAAAAAAAAAAGGAAAATAAAAAAATTAAAGAAATAAATAACAAAAACGCTCGAGTTCGATTTGAAATCGATTTGGTTCGGTTCGAAAAGAGTTCGATTCAGTTCGATTCTTGAACTGATTTCTAAAAATCGATTCATCTCATGAACTGCTTTTTATAAATTAATTATTTTAAGAATAGTTCAGTTTAGTTCATTTTTTTTCACACCCCTAGTGATATCTAAATGGGTTTATCATTTATAGTTTAACATGACCAGAAAAATTTCCTACACTCACAACATTTTGTAGGACCCACAGCAAAAAAAAAATAAAAAATTCTGGCACGCAAAATGAATCTCTATAACATAACACAAATATTTTTCCTACAACATAACTCTTATAAAACCCTATCTAAATTTAAAAACTTCCAATTATTTATTGTTACTTTCGTAAACATTTATTACTTTATCAACTTAAAAATAAAATAAATAATTTTGTTTTCCATTTTCCATTTACTTTTCAGATAATCACTACTTTCTTTATTAGGGAAATGTTTTCTCATGTTACATGATAATCAGCAGTGACCCTTTTTTTCATTTCTTTTTCTTTTTTTAATAAATATTGGCACATCACTAATTGAGTCACAACATGAGAATTGAATTCTCATGCAACATGATAAAATCAAATCCCTTCTTTATTTATGGTATCAATGCACGGTGAAAACCATCATCTTCTTTACTCTAACGTCTGTTGTTGAGCACTGGTCATCTTTACGCTAGTGTCTAAATTAGTTGATACACTTGCACTCTTTATATCACCGTCTTTTGATTCTAGTATAATTATTATGATTTTTTTTTATAAAAGACTAAAATTATTTTACATTAGTATAAATTATAGTTTTAATTTTAATCGTTAATTTTACTTGTATCTAATTAACATTTACTTTATTAATAAATTAAAATTGTTAGCTGAAAGTAAAGCAATAATTAATATTGAGCATAAAACTTATCATTTTTACATCAATATTAAATATTCTTCCCCCCAATATACAAAAGTGACCCCACACAACAATGTTTTGAGCCAAACACAATAATAATTGAAATCAATGATATTTTCCCAACTTGCTTGCCATTTGCGAAATTAATCGATACGGCAATTTCTTACGGTATATCTAACATTTACGACTCAACAACCATCAATTTCTTGACATGGACGTGTTGGTGATAGTCTTCTTCGTCGGGCAAGTACTCATTGCAAATCATTTTCATTTGTTAGAATAGGGATCCACAATAGTTTGGTAACAAGGATGAAGGGTGTTAACACGCTAAGTCAGGCTGGACTTTGGTATTGAAAGGTTAAGTTTATATTTAAATATATCTAAATCTGTTACTTGTTATACATATGATTATCGATCTATAATCTGATTTATTTACAAAAAATAAAAACATGGTTTAACCTGTCAAAAATAAGACAACAAGAATTTATCGAAAATGAATATACGATAAACAACACTACTAAATTTACATATGTTTATAAATTTAATGTATATCCAAACAGAATAATATATAACAAAATCATTCAAAAAATTTATATAACCATTAAAATGTGGTTAATGGATTGAGGAGAGAGAAAGCTATTATAAATAGTATAAAAAATATAAAATAAAAATAAAATTTAGTCTCTGCCTGAATGGCTCTAAGACGGAAATTTTGAAGAAGTCTTCTGATTAAACGAGCTTTTATATAAGTCCAACAATCAATTTTAAACATATAAATCCAGGCATTCACGAATCGGGTCAAAGACTCATATTTCGTTTAACAACCTTGGATAGTAGTCTATTTTTTCCAAAAAAAATTTTTTTTGAATAAATTCGAAGGTATCCTCCGGCCGTAATCGAAGACTAATCCTCATCGAGCATCATCGGGGACCCTTTCGGGGGTGGCTCTCCCAAATCCTTTTTTCCATTCCCAGGGCTCGAACTCGAGACCTCTGATTAAGGGGCCCATACTTCTTACCACCTGTGCCAAAGGAGTTTGGTTTTTTTCTAAAATTTTTGAGTACACGGCTTCTTTGAAATTTTCGGGAAATGAATTAAATCAAATCACTAACTACATAGTGTAGGAATTAAATGTGGCTTCATAATTCATAACTACATAGTGAAAACTCTTTTATTTTCAAATTGTTCTCAGAAACATGTGGAGCCACAATACAATTGTATGTTAATTATTATTGCATATATGTCACTGTAAGAAAAAAGAAAATCATGTGAAGATGTAACGTCTACTTTTGGATATTTGTCTAAAGATCGAAAACTTTTCCTGTTTCCATTACTTTAATTTTTCGTTTTCTTTACTGCTCAATGCTCATGCGCAGGGACAGCCAGCACTCATGATCGTATAGATAAATCCTATACGTCTAGAACAGTAGAAGGCTTGACATAGATTTAATGACTAACGACAATATGCTAATAGTAAAGCTGCATGCCAGAAAAGATAAAACATAAGTTTGATTAACTTCCAAGAAAAGAAGAACATAAGTTTGAATCTAAGACAAATGATTTTTTTTATTTTTATTTTTTATCCCAAGTGATACATATGGATAACTTAAATAAACCTCCAATTAAGGATGGAAAGAAGTTAAATGGAACGTATTTACTAAATAACAACATTTTTTAAAAAAGTTTATATTGTAAAAAAAATAAAAGTTTCACGCAAAAGGCATTTTAAATCTAATAGATTTATCTATATATTTAAATTAAGAATTTAATATCTCTTATGTTATCTTCTACGTATACATAAAATTGGGTAGAATTCACATTTTTTTCTCTCTGTTCTATTCACATGGCCTTGTATGAGCCCCACACCCTTTTATATGTATATAGAAAATAATTTTACTTCCTATAACATGAAAAATACCAAACCCTTACATTAATTAATTAATGATATTATTATTGTTGGTCTTATTATTAGTGAGGCCCCTTTAAAAATAGAAAATATGTTTCTCATGTTTATATGAGACAAATTATCTCATAAAATATTCAAAAAATGAGTAGGACTCACTAAAGAAAAAAATAGAAAAAAATTTAAAATATTCCCTTTTTTTGCGTGTTGCATAAAATAATTTGTCCATTAATTTCTTATTAATCAGCCTATTTAAAACTTTCGAATCATTGATTAGGTCTGTTTGTTTATTTAAAAGTCTGTTTGTCATTTTTAAAGGCATCGAATTATGACTTATTGTCATCAACAATTGTAACATACGAGTGGGATCAGATATAATGTAAGGCTTGCATAACAACTTAATCCCATAACACCATTTACAGAAATTTATACGGCCCACTCCCAAGGTTTATACAGCCTTTATTTAACAAAAAGATATTATTCTATAAAAAAGATCAATTTAACTCTTCTAGAATAAAGAATTTAAACGAAAAAAATAACATATCTTAATTATTGATTAGAAAAATAAAGAGAGTAATTTCTAATAAATTGATAATTTGTCAAGGACATGCATGTGCTTTAATATAGTATCCATGATTGATTTTCATCAGCACTTAGTAGGATGTGCAAAATAATCAAAAAAGTGGGTCGAACCATGAACCGAACCGCCCCATAAAATAACCGATTTTAAAAAACTAGTTCATGAACCGAACCGGTTTTTAAAGAACCGGTTCATGAACCGAACCGGTTTTTAGAACCGGTTTAAGAACCGAACCGTTTCCGAACCGAACCATTTTCAAACCAAACCAAATTAATTTTTATAACTTTATTTTTTAAATTTTTAAATTTTTTTCTTTTCAAAAGAGGGTCGACCCGAACCGATTCCGAACCACTTCCGAACCGAACCAGTTTTGGACCGAACCGAACCACTTTCGAACCGAACCATTTAAACCAATTCGGTTCGGTTTTTCAAAAAATCCGGTTCGGTACGACCCATGCACATTCCTAGCCCCTTAGTTCTCTGAGTACTCGTTAAAAAGTGAAATTTCATTTTAAAACTTTCCGAGATATTTGACCCAATGCTTATCCAACTATGGCAATCTACAAATATCTTGGACGTATCACATGCACATTAAAATGCATATATATGAAAGATTTGATCTAAACCTTGAGCAAATCATGATGGGTAGAAGACCATTTGTTTCTGAGATTGTTGTAGAAAACAAGCATCTTGTCTCTTTGGGGCAAGCTGTCCTTGATCACAGGGTGGCCAAGAAAATTGGTCATCCATGCAGTGGTGGCTGAACATTTCAAAGGGTCTATTATGTGCATAGATGCAACTTCCTCCCAAACAGGAAGCCAGTAAGAGATCCATCCAAGTGCAATGTCAAGGTACCCAATATTGTCCCCTCCAAAGAATTTATTACCCTTAATCTCTTCTTCTATCTTCTCCATTGCTTCTCTGGCTACATTCAGAGCCTTCTCCTGTCCATCCCCACTGGTACACGTTGCAACCCATGCTGCATCCAAAAGCTATTACATATATACAAGCCAGGCATTGAAAAATAAGTGAGTGAATAGAATTTTGTTTTTGTATATTCCAAAAACAAAGTGGCAGACAATAAATGATGGAGTAACATAAAACAACAATACAATGGTCATTTTAACTTCTAAAATTCAGAAACAAAAGAGCCATTGAGAATTTGCTATCACCAAGTTTGTTTTAAAACCCATGCAGCCTTCGCAAGCTATTACATATCTACAAAGCAGGCGAAAAACAAGTTATTGAAAGTGAGGTTTTGAATTAAAAAAATAAAAAACAGTGGAAGCCTCTCTGTTTTATCAGAGCCAGGTTTCGATCCTGGGACCTATGGGTTATGGGCCCACCACGCTTCCGCTGCGCCACTCTGATTGTTATTAGTTATCTCTCATAATATATATTTAATCAATAACGAAAGTTTAGTTTAGCGTGCTTTAAAGCATAGTATTCACGCAATAAATGATAGTAAAACACAGAACGAACAACACAAAGATTTTCATTTAAATTTCTAAAAATTCGAAAAAGAAGACGAATAAGAAAAGTAAAGAGGATTAGGTATTTTACCTTTTGTTCAACAGAAATAGCCCAAAAGCGAGCAAGAGCTCTTTGATAAGGATGGTGAGGTAACAATGGATATTGCTTCCATATTTCATCAATATATTCAAGGATGATGAATGATTCAGCTATCGCTTTCTGATCATGTGCAAGAACCGGAACCTTCTTATGAACCGGGTTCAACTCCAGAAGAAGACTGCTCTTGTTGAAGATATCTTCTTCTACATACTCATACTCAACACCCTTGAGTTTCAAGGCCCACTCAACCCTTTTACCATACGGACTTACCCAAAAGCTTAACAGTTTCACATCTTGGCTTTCCATGATCTTGTTTCAGAAGTTTCTTCAATGTGTCTGTGTTATTAATGTGTGTTTTTTTTTTTTTTTTTTGTGTGTGTGTAAACATTAGAGTAAACACCCTTTTTAGTCCCTGGCAATTTTCACGAAAGCCTTTTTGGTCCCTGGCAATAAAAAAGGACCACATTGGTCCATAAAATTATAAAAAAGGGGCCACGTTAGTCCTTCTGTCATCTCGTCCGTCACGGTCAAACTAACGGTGCCCATGTGGCACGTTATCTTCTGACGCGGACTGGATGGTTGACACGCTGGAATTTCTGAACGACGCCGTTTTCGTCCAAGCCACCCATCCGACGTCGTTTTATTTTTTAGAAAGTGGTCAGACAACAAAACAAGTTACCGTGGTGGCTCTTTGTTTCTTTCTACACTAAGTCTCTGCATATTTTCGAAACACCATCTCAATACCATTGTTGACTCTACTGGAAGCTTCGTTGAACACTGAGGGTTGTCGAAGATCGTGGTTGTAGGGAAGACAATCGAGCGTGAAGGTTGTGAAGGTTGGCTCTGTGGTGGTGAAGGGAAGTTAACACTGTGGCAGTTTTCTTTCATGCATTAAGGTAAGTTTTTTTTTAGAAATTGTTCAATATTTGTGGTCCCCCCTCACTTCTTATTGTCTATTCTTTGTTGGATGATGGTCCCCATGTGCTCTCCATTGTGTTATTATGGTTAGGGTTTAATAAAAAAATACCCATTAATCCATGTGGTCCCGTTTATTAACACACGCCATTTTTTATTGCTTTGTTTGTGGTCCCCAAATGTTTAGTGCATGCATAATAAGGCCTTAGACCAATTTTTTTCCACGTTAATTTTACCCATTTATCGGCAGTGTTGTTACTGATGTATATTGTTAGGGTTTTGTTAAATTGCTCTGATGTATACAGCCCTGTGTGTTTTTCAGATGGATGAATATATAGTAATAAGGTTTCATCATGGTGGTGTGTTGAAGAGAAATGATAGAGGTGTCCTAACATATTTAAATGACAAAATAGATGACTTACCTGAAATGGATGCTGATTTTGTCAACCTCCGTGACCTTGATACTCTGTTCAAGGGTTATGGATATGAGACATGTAAGCAAATGCTGTGGCGTATGCCAAACACAATCGATTTAGATGTAGGTCTAAGGCCTTTGAATACGGATAGTGATATTGTGGAGATGGTGAAGACTGCATTGATAAATGGGAAGTTCATAGAAATTTTTTGTGAAGATTGCATTGCAACCCCCAACTATGTTGCACTTGAAGATATTATTGCACCTGCACATATGGGTGGCAGTGATAGGCCTGCACATGAGGGTGGCGATGATGGGGAGGAGGATGAGGGTGGCAGTGATGGGGAGGAGGATGAGGGTGGCAGTGATGGGGAGGAGGATGAGGGTGGAGATGGTGATGGGGAGGAGGATGATAGTGGAGATACTGACTCAGATGATAGTGTGGAGGAAACGGAGGAGTGTAAGGGGAAGGGTAAAGCTGTTGAAAAAAAAAAGCAAAATAAGAATAAAGGGAAGGAAGTTGAAAATGTGGCAGGGGAGGACACAATGGAAGAGGAGGAGAAATCAATGTCTTTCGAGGAGGGTGGGTATGGGTATACCTCCGAAGAGTTGAACATGCCTCCTTCAAGTGGTGCTGAGGAGGATGAAAAGGAAGTAAATCCAAAGTTTAATGTGCATGAGGAGTTCGGTCATGTACACTTAGAACTGGGGATGGAGTTTGTGAGTCTTCAAGACTTTAAAAATGCTGTCAAAGACTACAGTATTGATCTAGGAAGACAATTTAAGTGGCTGAAGAATGACAAAGTGAGAGCCCGAGCAACGTGTAGTAATGCTGAATGTGATTGGATGATTTACTGTGCGTGGAACAACAAAATGGCAGCTTTCCAAGTGAAGACTTTTAATGACATCCACACTTGCTGCAGGCTTTTTAGAAACAAGAGGGCAAGTAGGGAGTGGGTTGCAAAGAAATTAGAAAAAAGGCTATTGACACAGCCGAACATGACAAGAGCTGAGGCGTACGACCACATGAAAGAGGAGTACAAAGTTCATGTCCATTTGAAGAAAGTGACCAAGGCACTTCAAATGGCCAAGGCCAAAATAGAAGGGTGTGAAAAAGAACAGTATGCAAAATTAAGAGACTACTTGGGTGAGCTATTGAGAAGCAATCCGGGGTCTACATGTCAACTGCAATTGATCCCACAACCCGATCCGCACTCCTCACCCATATTTTCTAAGTTGTACATTTGTCTGGATGCATGCAAAAGAGGGTTCAAAGCTGGCTGCAGGCCCTTAATTGGTTTGGATGGATGTTTCTTGAAAGGATATTATGGAGGTCAATTGTTAAGTGCAGTTGGGGAGGATGCCAACAAAAGCTTCTATGTAATCGCATATGCAGTTGTTGATAGTGAAACCAAAGAGAACTGGAAGTGGTTTTTAACACTGTTACAGGAAGACATTGGCCCTCATGCAGTGTTTGGGTGGAATTTTATTTCAGACCAACAGAAGGTTTGTTATGATTATTTCATTTGAACTTGCTTTAGTATTCAGCCACAAATTTGTTTACTCTGTTTTTCCTTCATAGTGCAATCTGATCTCATTGTTGTTAAGTGCAGGGACAAATCTATTTTTCCTCATGCAGTGCATTTCCTAAATTTCTGGAATCAGGGACCAATAAGGACCCCGTGCACTTTGTCAGGGACCATAATGGCCCTCGAGTACCTGGTTCCAACAATCTATATCTGTTTGTGATACCTTTTTTTTGTCTGTGTGTAGGGGCTGATTCCAGCGATTCAAGAGGTGATGCCTGGTGCACATCATCGATTTTGTGTGCAGCATGTTTGGAAGAATTTCATAAAACAGTGGAAAAACAAGGCAATTCGAGCCTTGGTATGGGAGTGTTCTAGATGCACCACTGTCCCACAGTTCAAGGAGTCAATGGCACGGTTGAAAGGGAAGAATGAGGCTGCATGGAAGTACTTGGATAACATTCAGCCCTCAAGTTGGGTGAAAGCTTATTTCAGCCACTGGCCGAAATGTGATAATATCACAAACAACATGGCAGAGGTATGGAATGCCAAGATTGTTGGATATAGGTCAAAACCAATTATCACTCTATTGGAGGAATTGAGATGCTACATTATGAGGAGGATGGCTGCACATCAGAGGGTGTTAGGAACTGTTCGGGGTAAAATTGCCCCTGCTCAGCAAAAGAAACTGGATCAGTTAAAGGTACTTAGCAATTCATGGACACCCACTTGGACTGGAAATCTGCAACAAGATATGTATGAGGTCAGTGGGAAAGGTGATAGAGTTGGAGTGAATTTAACAACACATGCATGTGCATGCAATGCATGGCAGTTGACTGGGCTGCCTTGTGAGCATGCCATAGCAGCCATTTGTCACAAAAACGAGGCAGCCGAAAACTATGTCCATCAATGGCTTACAGTGGATGCATTGCATGCCACTTATGCACACACTTTAAACCCAGTGAATTCGGACAAGTATTGGCCTTCAACTGATGAACCCAAACCTCTTCCTCCAAAACTTAAAAGGCCAATTGGGCGTCCAAAGAAACATAGGAAGAAGGACCCAACTGAAGACCAAGGGAGCAGTACAAAGAAAGTAAAAAGGACATATACAGCCAAGTGTAGTAAATGTGGTCAGACTGGACACTATGCCAAGAGTTGTAAGGGGCCACCAGCTTCCAAAACAGATAAAAGCCAAGGAAGACCACAATCTGTGAGTATTGGCTCTGATTCAGTAGATGAAATCCCTTTAAGTCAAGGAGGCCCTTCACAAGTTGTCCCTTCACAAGTTGGTAGTTCTCAGCCACAACAAGGCAACTTCAGAGGAGGCAGCCCACCTCCTTCAATTCCACAAGAAGCAAATGCAGTGTTGACAGAAGAGACAATGAAAGCAACAAGCAGTGGCACACGAAGCAGATTTTTGCACTTCATGACAACACCTGGTTTCAGGCCACCAAGGAGATCCTCAACAAAATGAGCTGCTGATGAAGAGGAACAAGGATATAAAGGAAATTTTTTGTAAATTCTGGCCATTTGTTTTTGGAGGCCTTATACAGTTATAATGTAATTTTTTTTGATTCAAGGCCATATTGTATTTATAGGCCTCACTTATGATTTCTAAACTATGTCCTTCTATTTGTAATGCACTACTGTTTGATGCATGTTTACTGGTTAGGTTGGTCATTTACCTGCCATATTTTCTTGTTACTGGTTTGTGCTGGCCAAATTTTTTGGTTACTGGTCATGGCAAAATAGAAATAGAAATCTTCATGTTGCAGGTTTGTGCTGTTTAACTGGTTGCAGGTATAATTAAACAGATCATGACCAATTTTTTTGTGGTCAGGGACCAATAAGTGCCCCGACTATTTTGTCAGGGACCAAAACGACCCTCGAGAAAAATTGCCAGGGATCTAAATGGTCCTCGTGTTTTGCAATCAGTAACAAAATATGCATAACAGTATGCAACTTCTGTATCAGCAATTTCATGAGTTATGCATCTATATCAGTAGCAATATACAACAGTTTGTGATACAATGTGGCAATCTTTTATCCTTCAATCGATGCCTAACTGTGCAATAGTCCATACTAACAGAAACTTAGCATCCAGTACAACATTTCACCAAGGAACAAATATATGATGCCATCATAAAAAAGAGGAATACATTCAATGCTTTTTTATAATAGGCCATATGATAATACACACAAACAGATTGGCACTAACACATAATTTGTATAACATAAAGAAGGAGTACTCATTACAATTCACTGAAGGAAAAATACATTTGGGTCATTTGTTTTCACTTTTACCACGCTAACAACAAACATACAAATCATGATCACAACAACACAAGCACCTAAGAACCTAGCTGACCTATCAACTGTCCTAATTTTTTTGTCCATCCTATCTAACTCCTCCACCATCTTCAGGCATATGTCATTCAGTTTTCTTTCCTGTTGATGAAGCTTCATTCCTTGCTCAGTAATCTTCACATCTTGCTCTCTCATCATCATCTCCACATACTTCAACTTGAAGTTAATTTCAGCAACATCCAACTCCACAGTATGAATTCTTGCTTCTTCCAGCTCCATGGGTTCATTACACATGTCATCTACCCATCTAAAAAAATCACAAAAGGGCTTCTTCTCCTGCAAAAACAAAAAACCACGCTTACCAAGTGTTCAAACTCATTAAGGGGCAGATTACAAAGGAAATACCTTGAAATTAGGACAACCAAGGAAAGCCCTGTTTGGGTTCCTCTCAGTTTTGGAGGTATAGACAATACTTTGTCTCCCACATTTGCACCTCCGACCGGCGGTCCTTGTCATTGTTCTCCCCCCCATTGCAGAACTCCCACTTGATCCCCCAATTCCATAAGAAACACTCATCTTCTCCCACGCCCAGAAATCCGGTTGAGGGCTGAATGTTGTTCGTCAAGTTTCACTCATCAAAGTGCAAACATTTTGGGGGGAGATTTCTGATTCGGGATTTGGTCATCAATTTGGGGGGATGGAGTTTCCATTTTAGGGTTCGATTTGCCTTCTATTTGGGGATTTTACACACGATTAGGGTTCATTATTGGGGTTGTTTCAACCCATTTGCTTTAAAACGTCGTCGTGCTCTCCATGGACAGGTTTGCAACCCATTTGGACGAAAACGGCGTCGTTCAGAAATTCCAGCGTGTCAACCATCCAGTCCGCGTCAGAAGATAACGTGCCACATGGGCACCGTTAGTTTGACCGTGACGGACGAGATGACAGAAGGACTAACGTGGCCCCTTTTTTATAATTTTATGGACCAATGTGGTCCTTTTTTATTGCCAGGGACCAAAAAGGCTTTCGTGAATATTGCCAGGGACGAAAAAGGGTGTTTACTCTAAACATTAATGTGTTTGTTTGTTCTCATCGTAACTTATCAAAAACATCAATGTCATTTTCTATCTAGAGACGTCAATTTTGACCATACTGCCATCTGATTGCACGGTCACGTGGCGCCTTTGTCTCAGTATCCATCAACGTGTCTTTATCTGATCATTTAGGAGAAGAATTTTGGTGGTACTGTACCTCCATTAATTCAGTGGTCCAAACCAATCAGGATGAGATAACTATTGCAGAGAGGGGAGAGGAAAAATAAAAAATAAACTTTTGTACAGGTGTCATTCAGTGAATGGAAGGACCACATGGGGTCTGGATCACTAAATTTTTTTCCATCATGGGGTCGGACCACATGGGGTTTGAAGCACTAAATTTTTTTTCCATCATGGGGTCGGACCACATGGGATCTGAAGCACTAAATTTTTTTCCATCATTTAGACTTTATGTCACTTTTATAATTATTTTATATTAAGTAATTATATGAATATACATGTTTACAAGTATTTCCTTTTTTAAATAATAATATGTAATTTGTAATTGATTTAACCTATATAATTAAAATTTTAATATTTTCATGTTACAAGAAGATAAGATTTCTTAGATATGTATAAAAGTATATGAGATTCATATTTTTTTTCTTTTATCGTATATCATCTCGTATAAAAATCTTATGATATATATATATATATATATATATATATATATATATATATTTGAGAAATATTATACTATGTAAATGTAAATTATATCTTGCAAGTATTTCTTCTGGGTTCCACAATTTTGACCAAATGGCATTTACTGAGATAGACATTTGTCACCTTTCTCTCAATTTCCAACCATGTGTTTTCCTTTTTGATTTCTGTGTGTAATTTGTTAACCAGGAAGAACCGGTGAATTACAATTTGGATCTTTAAAGTTGAAAAGACTGTCTAAACCTACTAAATCTGTCTACAATGTACTCTATGTATTAATTAAAACTTAATCTAATAATGATAACTTCATTTCTTAATCTACTGTATTTCAGAGATGCCACGTTATTTTTAAAAAAATTAATTTATTTTTTAATTAATTATGTATGTCTTTAGAATTTAAATTTCTAAAATTTATATATTTTTTTAGATACCAACTAGTGTACACAACCCTAACGAGTCCGACAGATTTGATTTTATACTATTATTTTTGGGAAAATGATTTTTCCGGTTAATGGAGATAAGTTATCTCCCGTGAGCTCAAAATGAAGTTATTTTGGGACAGAAATCAAAGTATTTTTATAATTATAATATATTGCAGAGTTATCTTATTATATGTGTGTAGAAATATGAATTATTTCATATTAAATATTAAATGAGCTAAATATAATTCATTTTTTATTATATATCTAGGGGATTATTTTTATTATGTTACATAACATAATCCATTTTTCTACAAACAAAAATTTTATATTCAAATTTCCTTTTCCTATTCTCTCTCCTCTCTTTTCCTGTTGTGAGAGTAGGAAATTTGCAACAAAAACTTATCCAAACAGAATATAGGATCAATAACAATAATAATTTCGCAAAGATTTATAAATTCAATGTATGTTCAAACAACGTGATATAGAATAAAATCATTTAAAAAGTGCGGTAAATCATAAACCAATAAAATTATGTGAAATGGCTTGAGGAGAGAGAGGGATATTATGGGTAGTATAAAAATATAAAATAAAAATAAAAATTAGTATAGTAAGTAAGCTTGAGAGGCTCTAAGACTAAACTTTTGAATTAGAGTCTATTACTTTTTTATTAAACATACAAATTCAATAGTAGGGGTGTTAACGGGCCGGGCCGAGCCGAGCCGAGCCGAGCTTTGATCTTAACGGGGCAAGCCTGTATTTAAACATGTCCGACTGGCCTTAGCCTGTTACCTGTCACGAATATAATATTGGCCTGTAGCCTGGTTTATTTACAAAAAATAAAAGCCTGTGTGAAGCCTGTCTTAGCCTGTTAGCATGTTAAAGAATAAGAATAAGAGAAAAAAATTCCACAAAAAATCAATTTCCAGATAGAAACCTTAGATTCCAATTTGCAGCAATAATTTACAAAGTCTACAATAAATAAATAAAAATTAAAGTGAGAGAAGGTAGATAACAAGTTATATTATCTTAGCCCATTAAAAAAAAAGGTGCCAACAAAAATTAAAAAATAAATAAATTGACACAAACAAGCGGTGCACAGTGGAACGAATGAGTTTTTGTGGGTTTGTTTGTGTGAAGGAGGATGAAGGATAATATAGAACAACACTAGTAATTCCATAAATATACATAAATTCAATATATATCCAAATAGCATAATATAGAACAAAATCATTCAAAAAGTCTGTTAAACAAATAAAATGGGGTGAAATAAATTGATGAGAGAGAGAGTTATTACAAGTAGTATAAAAAATATAAATAAATATTTATAGACTAGGCTAGCCTGGGAGAATCTAAGGCCGAGCTTATGAATTAGAGCCTGAGGTCTTTTTATTAAATGAGCTTTTATACAAGTCCAAGTCTGGTTCCAACACGAGCTTTTATTAAACGAGCTCAGGCCTAGCCGAGTCGAAGGCCCCTGAAAGGTCCCTGACTCATTTACCACCCCTATTCAATAGTAGGTATAGATCCCTATTTCGTTTACCCTTGAATGGTAGTATATTTTTTCCAAAAAATTTGATTACACATCTTCTTTGAAATTTTCGGGAAATGAATCAAATCAAATCACTAACCTGCATCCTGAAACAATAATAAACTTTGGCGCTTGAATAATTTGGTAGTACATAACCTAACGTAAAGCTGTATCCCTTTGCTCTGAACTTTGTAAAAGAAAAAAGAAACGCTCTTAACAAAATGACTTAATGAGAGGTGAGAAACTTACTGGGAAAAAAAAACTGAGAGTTGAACAATACTCATGCTCATAAATAAATTCTTCTTGACGATACATTTTGTTGACCAAAAACGATTTAAACGATTAATTTGAGCAATACTTTTTTATATAGAGTACTCTAAATATTTCATTATGTAGGACTGAAATGTGGCTTCATAATTCATAAGTACATATAGTGAAAATGATATAATAGTCTTTTATTTTCAAATTGTTCTCCGAAACATGTGGAGCCACAATATAATTGTATGTTAATTATTATTATTGCATATATGTCACTGTAAGAAAAAAGAAAATCATGCGAAGATATAACGTCTACTTTTGGATATTTGTCTAAATATCGAAAACTTTTCCTGTTTCGAATCCCATCAATACCATTTGGGGACTGAGAGGTGAGAAAGGACCTTGGTTCAAATCCCACCAACACCATCTGGGAAGGAACATAAGTACCGTAATCCATGAACTCGCACCCGAACTATGGATTAATTCCACAAGCAGCTCAAAGAGTTGAACTTGTGGGAATACCGGATGTTCTGATTCGCCTCAAAGAGATAATTAACATCAGTTTCAAAAAAAAAAAAAAAACTTTTCCTGTTTCCATTACTTTAATTGTTCGTTTTCTTTACTGCTCATGCGCAGGGACAGCCAGCACTCATAATCGGATAGATAAATCCTATACGTCTATAACAGTAGAAGGCTTGACAAAGATTTAATCATTAACGACAATATGCTAATAGTAAAGCTGCATGCCAGAAAAGATTAAAGATAAGTTTGAATCTAAGACAAATGATTTTTTTTAATCCCAAGTGATACACCCAAGAAGAGGTAGGATAATCCATTATTTTTTATTTTTTTTAATAAATTCAAAGATATCATCCGGCCATAATTGAAGACTAATCCCTATTATTCTAATCTAACTAATGTAATGATTAATTTTGCGGTAAACGAATAAATGATACATAAATAAACGTATAATTATAAATTTTTAATTTTAATTCTACCAATTACTTAAATAAGATGTTTTTAACTAAATAGGAAAGATAAATTAATCAAGGTATCTTTATATATATGGAATTTACATTCATTATTTAACATGATACAAAAAATTTTCCTACGTACACAATATTTTATGGAGCCCACATTTTTGAAACAAAAAAAATTAAGGCACGCAAAAAATGAATTTCTATAACGTTACACAATCACTTTCCTACAACATAACTCTTATAAAACTTTATATATATATTTGCCGAAAGATCACTTTCCTACGATAAAAATATCTAACTAATTCTAACCATTTTTGCCCCCACCTGTGGCCTGCCATAAAATGCATAAATTTTAGAGGAAGTGAGAAAACGGGTCCCAAAAGACAAAAATAATTAATACTAGCCAGACCGCATTAACGAATCTACTTTATCTAAGTGCCACAATTTTGACTTTGGACAATGTAAGACTAATACATTTGTATAAGCATGAGAATTCAAAAAAATTTACACATCCTTCTAATTTCATACTGACATGGGTTTTACATATAATTTTTTTTTAACACAAGAATCTCATATATTTTTTATCTCTATAACATAAAATTTCAACTCTCATTTAACATAAGAATTATAAAATCCTTTTTATAATGGAAACAATTACTTATATTATATGTGATAACTTTCTTTCCTACACATCATTCCATAATTGTTGTGTCACTTTTTTTAGATGATAGAGCTCACAAATTTATCTCTATAACATAAGATAATTTATCATTTTTAACATGAAATTAATAAAACCCTTTTATGATTTGAACGTAGGACGTCGTGACAAAGATAATAAATTAACGAAAATCATTAATTTGAGGCTTACTTCGTTTTTTCGTAGAGCTAAACCCATGCCTTAATTGGTGAATCATAAAACTACTTTTGTATTCAACAACATTAATTCCAACTCAGTTCTATAAAGTATTTTTTTAACATATATTCCAATCATGATCGGTTCATCGTTTCGTGATTTGTCTGATTTGGAGGAATTATGAGATTAAAACTTTAAATTCCTGCCAAAAATAATATTGAAAAGGATCGAACACATATTCCCACTTTCACCTATTTAGTTTCTTAGCGCTAACTGAAATACCATAATTTTATATATAATATTTGTTTCTAAACATGTGACTCTGAGAGAACAAAATATTGTAGATATCCTGAATTTCATGTTATATATATGTTTTTTAATTATTATTAATTAGGAATTTGTTAATAAGTTCGGTTATAATATTGATGAAAGAAAAAATTATTAAATACTAAATAATTTTTTTTCCATACATTAAGAATTCAAAAAACATTTATTATTACTGTATCTCCAAAAAAAAAACATTTATTACTTTCTTTCTTAAATAAAAATTAAAAGCATGTACTATATAGAAAAACTATTAAATGAAGGGTTTAAAATTTCTAATGTTACTTTAATAACTTTATTTAATATTTATCAAAATACACACATAAAAATGTGAAGATCTCATTTTTTTTCTCTCTCTTCTCCTTGTATGGGTCTAGTGGCGGATCTAGGAAAAAAAATTTATGTCTGCACATTTACTGGTGCGGGTTCGAGGGCAGCTCCCCCGAATTTTTTTTTGTAAAAAAAGTTTAAATCGCTTGAAGCCGCTCATAATCTAGTTGCTTCCATAACAAGCTGCAGGCATAAGTTTTTTCTCTAATCAATTTGCGTTGCTACGTTGTTTTAATCATCTAATGTATTGAACCAAGAGCTGCAACCAAGAAAAAAGATAAAAAAAAAACTTGAAATAAAAATGTTTATGACCGCAAGTGGGTCCGCTGGTGTATGAAATGCCCGCAAGTGGGTCCGCCGGTGTATGGGTCCACATTGAATCTTAACCAATAATTTTTTTTTTTTAAAACACCAATATTTTTTTTAGTACATGCTTAAGATACTCGTTAGCAACACCTTATTATTACAAGTAATTATTGTGTGTGTGTTTAAAATGAGTAGTATGCATAATTTTAACTGTATAAAAAATCTTTGAAAGAAAATTAACATAACTATTGCGTACTTAATTTCCTTAGTGTTAGACTTCGTTGATACTCCACTCCAAAAATATTTTGATTTATTTAGGGGAAAAAAAGTGCCTCTTAACATAAATTGCACTTGTAGATTTGTTAAAAAGTTGGTTATTTACCTACCTAAAAAAAAGTTAGTTATTTTTCTTATTGTGCCCTTTTTAATTTTATTACATAGCAAATTCTTTATTCTTGACAAAATATGTAGTGTAACATTGCACCAATTAATCAGTATGTAGCAGCTTTTAAACTGTTTCATTATGTGAATTTTATTTTTTTATATTCTCAAATTCAAGAAAATGCCACATAAATAATTACACAATTTGGTTGTATAATTATCAAGATGGTTGTATAATTGCACTTGTACTTTTTCTGTAGTTACTGCAGATAAATTATCTGCAATAAACTCAATACGACATCATTTTAGAGCAGAAATCATGGTGTTTTTTTAATTTTAATTTATTTCAGGTTATAATAATTTTTATATTTATAATTTTTTAAGATTTCAATACCAAATGGATATCGTTTTAAGAATAAATGTAGATAACTTATCTACATTAACTGCATAAATATTTTTTTTCTTTTTTTAAACGATAAATGTACATCGTTTATGAGAAGAGAATAATAATTAACTTTAGAAGAAGTTTAGAGGATTTTTAAGAGAGAAAAAAACTATTCCAAACCTTAAATAAAGTGGTGTGCTCACTTTATAAGTTTATGACAAACTATTATCAATTAAGGAATAAAAAAATTAAAAATTATTGTTGGTTTGATTCCTACAGGTAGTCTGTATTGCCGTGTCATTATAAATACTTCCGTAAGTTTTCAATAAAATCCTTTGAATAGGACAAAATTTCCCCTCTTTTAAACTTTTTTGAACCAACAAGTTAAGTAGAGACAAATTCTCTTAACACGATCAGGTATTAAAAATCAGAAGTACAGCTATGACATAATTAATATGTAAATTATATAGCCTTTTACATTGGAATTTAGGATTCATCAATGGTGGTGGAGCATGGGAGTGGTTAGGGAGAGCGGCCACCCCTCAAATTTATATCAACCTTTTTTGTTCGTAAATGTTTTTTGGATTTATCATCTATAATTTAATATGATGAGAAAAAATTTCCTACACCCACAACATCTTATATTTCTTACAACATAACTCTTATAAACCCATGTTTTTTATGTTTATTTCGTCATGTAAAGAGTGTTCGCATTCCTTAACAAAAATATTTAGCTCTAGCATTGAGAGTCATCACGGTTCAATTTCAAGTTAAAAGCGTCGGAAAAAAAATTAAAATATTATTATTTTAATAAATAATTATTAATACATAATTATTTCGAAATTATTTACGGATCTATTGCAGTCATTCATGTCTAAATTAGGTGGACTATTCACGCCCAAATTAGGCGTGACTCCCAAGGCATTAACGCCTAATTTAGTCGCGAATCATCTGGTGTCGACACGTGGCAAAAAAAAAAATCAATTTACGAACCGTAAAACTTTATAAAGCCATAACTTTTGACTCGGGTATCCGAATGAGGTAATTCTTTTTTTTGATTCCACATAACTTTTTGAGATCTACGCAATGATATCTCATTTGATATATTTTATCTCTCACAAACACAATTCTTATATAGTGTATTGCAAAGAAAAATTTAAAAAATTATTATTAATACGAAAATCAAAATAAATATTTAATTTGTGATTTAAACCCAAAAATCAATTTGAAAAATCTATATTAATAAAGAAAATAATTAAATAAATATTCTAAACACTTGGTAGAATATTATATAAATTTGCATATATTTTAATAATTAAATAAATAACCTTGTACACTTTTTTTTTAAACACTTGGTAGAAGTATATATTTTAATGTGACATTAAGTATCCTTATTTATAGATGAGTTAATCCACTTTGGTACCATTTTTATAGTATCTTTATTGCAAATTCGAATTGTGTTTGTGAGAGATAAAATGTATCAAATGAGATGTCATTGCGTAGATCTCGAAAAGTTATGTGGAATCAAAAAAAGAATTACCTCATTCGGATACCCGAATCAAAAGTTATGACCTTATAAAGTTTTACGATTAAACTATTAATTTTTTATGCCACGTGTCAACACCTGACGAGTCACGTCTAATTTAGGCGTGAATGCCTTGGGAGTTACGCCTAATTTGGGCGTAAATAGTCACGCCTAATTTAGACGTGAATAACTGCAATAGATCCGTAGATAGTTTCGAAACAGCTATATTTTCGTAATTATTTATTAAAATAGTAATGTTTTATTTTTATTTTTTGCCCAAAATCGTGCTATATGACAAATGGTTCATGCCTATATACCAAAAATGTGCTTAGAGTATCTAACTTAAAGTGATCATACTTTTTCTAAAACACAAATATGTTACTTACATGTTGACATCATATTACTTCATTTATTTCAAGATGACAAAGCAATGGTATTATTGTAAACCATTAATGTACCAAGTTGACTATGTTGTCCCCCCATCTGCTATAAGCTTCATTAAGACTTGATGCTATGTTTCAGTCACCATCGTTCTTTCGGCCATGTCCCTTTTGTGATGTTTTCCCACCAATGTGCAATATTGGTCCGGTCGTTTGCTTCAGTGGGATTCATGAACTACAACTAAGGAAATAGAACTAATCAAAGAAGAAAAATATAAATTTGAAATTGTAACCCCAATAGATATAAGACAAAAGATTCTACTAGTATAATATTTCCATTCCCGTGTCAATGTTGCTTCAATTATTTGAGCAAACCCAATTGTAAATGTGGAAGCTTAACTTCATTCCACTATCCATGCTATTATGCCATTGCCTCGTGCTGACAAGTCAACTTCTATAAATATGTGGATATGATCTACTCGTTATAGTACATTGTCAATGCATATATGCACAATAATACTCGACCTAAACTCATGTTAAATGAGATGAATGGTCTAATTCAATAATTGCACAAAGACCTAAAGACAAAAACTTATTCAGCAAAGGAAACATGCATACTACGCACACATGTAATCCAACGAATGCACAACTAGATTAATAACAACTTACAAATCATGAACCTGCTTAATAACCAATGGCTAATGAACATGTATGAGACTCTAGCTAAACCTATGTGTCATATAGCTTACTAAATGCATCCCACAGACGAGTTGGGCAGACAAAGCCACCCCAATCCATCGAAATACATGTCGCCATATCAAGGCGATACAAGCATGCCATACCACTACTATAAAAGAGAGGCTCAAGATCCAGGTATGATCATCGTCTTCCAATTTACTTAAGCTCATTACTCAATATAATGAATTAAGCATTGGCGTGCCTTGCAGGCACCCCAAATATGTCCCAAACAAGCAGACTTCTCCATCATTAGTGCCATCATCCCGCAAACTCCATCCCTTATAGCAGACCAGTATGACCCGTAGTAATCATCCTTTAATCATCACTTGGATCAAGCTCAACTATGTATGGTCAGGCCCAACTTCTCTTCCATAGATCAATATCCGATTAGAGATAAATATTATATTCCAATTGGAAAAGGTTCAATTTTGTATCCCATTCCGATGTCATTGTGTCCCAAGGACCAACAAGGTCAACATGAATCACGAATGAAATGGATGAGCACGAATTGTATGCATATAAGTTACATTTTGTTACTATAAGCAAGTGGTTACATGTTGTTACATTAGTATGAACACCCTATGTTATTGCTACTTTGGTGTCATTAGAAATGAAACATAACAATGTGATCATAGCAATTAGCATAGAGTGAGAGAATGAGGGAGTGGGTTTAAGTGCTTTAGATTGTTGAGATTGCACCATGTGACACAGTCTATGAATTCCCCCCGGGGTCTATAGAACTTAAAGTGGGAAATAAAAATAAAATAAAAAATTATTAAGACAATTTCGTGGGGGGCACGGTGCGGAACTGACTACCCTCCATCTAAAATAGTTTCAATAATATACAAAACTAGCAAAAATATCATTTAGGAACCCTGAATAATCAAACAAACTATATATTATTAATATATTCAACTGTGATGGAGTTTTATATTGGTTGTTAATGGATTAAGTGAATATCATATAAGTGAAAGGATGCATGAATCCATTGTCTTAAGATTTTGGGTGTAGACGTAGTATAGAGCACATTTGTAGTAATTGAGTCAACTTAGCACATTGATAATGATCCCCCTATCATAGCCTCCCTTTCAATGTTATTAAATCTGAACTGGTCACCGACTCAGTCGGGGTACCAGGTCAGTGGGTCATTGGTTCAGCCAGTGGGTCACTGATTGTACTGCAGGACCCAGAAAGATATATAAATTTATATTTTATACTTAATCATATAATAAATATTTTAAATGGTATAATTTAACCAACAACCTAATGTAGCCTAGTGGTAAGTACTATGATGTATATCTCCATGACAAGTGTTTGATCTCCGCTAGCTACAACTTCTGAAATAATTCTATTAAGTTATATGATAAAAAATGGGCTAATTGATCGGACTGGTTGGGTCATTTCGGTTTTAATAACATTTCTCCATTTAGTTCACCTAACATTAGTATCAAAGATTTAATCAGGGCTAGCCAAATATTTTACCGGAGCTAAGCTTTTGCTTAAAACATGTAGAGGATTATAATTAGGGAAAATAGTTGCTACTTTTACTTTCGATTATTTTATTTGCAGTACACGATTTTAACTAAGTCTTACTTGTAAGACTTAGTTATAATGGTAAAAGTAGATTTTCTCTTTCTATCACGTCAATAGATAATATCTTAAGAGAGAAAGAAAATAGCTTTAATTACTAGTAAGACTTATTTAAAATCGTGCACTGTAGATAAATTATATATAATTACGGTAGAAAAAGTTAACCCAATTAATTAGTATCACACAAAATATTATATTTTAGTTTATGTTTAATTATAACATTAGTCTTTTATTTTTGTATACATATTTATAATACTATATTCTCAATAAAAAATGTTTACGCATTGATTTTTTCTTATTCTTGTTTTTATTAATATAAAAGTTTATAAAATGGTATAATTAAAAATTATGATATTTCTAACTAGTATGCCTCGAGTATTTATAAAAGAATAAAAAATAAAAAGCATTATATAAAATCTAAATCTTGTTGACTTTCTAATATATTAAATATATTTTTATTTGATACCTTTCATTATGCCTTCGGTGTTTTAAGGCATGGCTTGACAAAACCAAAAACAATTCTCTCAAGATTTTTTTTACTTATTTTCTTATTTCATTAGGAATTGTATTAGGTCTGCGCTTAGCCCATTAGTATGTCTATATATTGTTCATCCTCCCTTAATTCAATACACACAATTTTATTTCAATGTTCCTCCTTTTTCTTGTTATTTAACATGGTATCAAGAGCCTAAGGAACCTTGAATATTTTTTTCCGGTGAACCCATTGTTCATCGTTGTTTAATATTTTTTCCGGACGTTTCTTTCTTTCCTTTTTCTTTCCGCACAGTCGCCGGAACCTCGTTACAGCTTATGCTCCGTCAGCCACCACCATCCGGTGGCCTTTTCCGGCGATCCATATACCGGCGTGCTCGTCTCAGCAGGTCACAACCACACCAGTCGCGTCCCCATACAAGATCACACGTGCCCTCACGCGCGCGTGCAAGTTGCGCCACCCTCTTCACACCAGCGGCGCGTGGAGGCTTTTCTTTGGCCGCGGCTGGTTGCGTTCTCCTCGTCTCACTGCGTAGGTTCTGGATCCGGTCTTGTTTTGGCATTTGGACCTCGTTTTGTGTTGACGCACAGATCCCTCTTCTATCGGTTAGCTGTGTGATCTGTCTTTCTTATTATTTTTTCTAATCTTGATTATGGACTCTCCTGTCTCCACTGTTTCTGGGTCTCCGGCTGGCCAAAATCGGAGTCTACTATTTTTTCAAATTATATCCTTGCTCCATTGAGTGTGGATAAATTGGATGGATCCAACTATGATACTTGGTCTTCAGATTTGTGACTTTGGTTGGATGGGCAGAATTATACATCCCATCTCACTACTAAGGCTGAATCTGTGGCAGCCAATGAGCGCACACGATGGAAGATGGTTGATGGTCAGTTGTGTAGTCTCATTAAAGCTACTCTTCATCCGTCAATTAAGCAGATTTTCCGACCTGCCAGTACCTGTGAAGCTATTTGGAGTCAGGCAAAAGCACTGTACACCAATGATACACAACGACTTTATGGTGTGTGTCAGAAATTGATGACTACATTTGCTCCTTGGGACTTCAACTATCCTATGACTGAATATTTGGGGAAAGCTCATAGTTTGCTTTATGACCTTAACGAACTTCTGTCTCTCACTGGTGATGTGAATAAGGAACAAGAACAGCGTAATACACTTTTTATGTTGTTCATTTTATATGGTTTGCCTGACCATTTGTCTGCCAATCTGGATCAAATTTTGGGATCTGCTACAGTTCCTACACTGGATTCTGTGATGTCTACGTTGCTTCGGATTCTATCGAAGCCCTCTACGTCACCAGCACCTCTAATGATGCATATACCTGCAGTGGATTCTGTTGACTCTTCCGCTCTTGCTGCTCAAGGTTATGGTCGTGGACGTAAATTCTCTAAAGGAAAACTATTATGCACTCATTGTCATCAGACCAATTATACTGTTGACCGTTGTTGGAAGCTTCATGGAAAGCCACCTCAACCTCCTCGGAATGCTCATGTTGCTCAGGCTTTCTCTAGTACCTCTGCTCCGGGGTTACCTTCCGGTGCACAACCTCCAGCTGTTCTTCTTATCGAATTTGTGACTTGGTGGTCTGAGAAGCAAACATCAGGTCCTACTGCATCCATTGCTCCCATTGGTAATTCTTTTGCTGGAATCTCTTAGTTGCACTCTATAGGCCCTTGGACTCTTGATTCTGGGGCTTCTGATCACATTTTTGGTAATAAGTCCTTATTCACTTCCCCTTTGTACTACTGGTTCTTTTCCCACTATTAGTATGACCAATGGGTCTCTGGTCCAATCACGGGGGATTGACACGGTTCTTCTTTTATCTAATTTATCTCTGGATCATATTCTCTACGTTCCAGATTCTCTTTTTAACTTACTTTCTGTTAGTCGTTTGACAAAATCCATTGACTGTGTTGTTTCTTTTACTAAAACCTTTGTCATCTTTCATAATCGGAGTTCGGTGAAGGAGATTACCAAAGGAGGTAAGTCTCGGGGCCTATATCAACTATTTCTTTCTTCTTGAGTCTGCTCCACTGTGGATTCTCCTCTTACTATATATGGTATCAGAGCCTCGTGTCCCGTGTTCGATCCTCCCCGCCCTCCACTTTCTTTCAGGTGGAATTTTTTCTTACTACAGATAGGCTGGGCCTGTTGCATCATCCACCTTTTAAGCCTAATGAACCTTCTTGTGAGGGGCGTGTTGAGATATATAAAACTATTATTGTAATATATGAATATTTAACAATTATGATTTTGATGTTTGCGTAAGTTGACTAGTTCATCAGTTTCATGCTTTGATCAGAACATCATCACAGTGCCAATACTTAAGATTTTCAAGCAAAGGCAGTGACTGAACAGTTGCAAAACATCCGAACAACAGTAACAATGCCAAGGACAAGAAGCCACGAAAAATAAGTAATGCTATAGTGTGAAAAGAAGGAACAAGTTGAGCTCAGCCGTCAACCTTTACTGCTCTGTGATGTTTTCGAAAAACTCAAAACTTATGAATATAAATATTTAAGTTATTTATTAAAAAAAAAATACTATTTATCTTATATTGTCTCATATAATTATCTCATGTAATATAAATAAGATAATAGGATCCACTTTTTTTCAAAAAAAATAATAGTGATTTCCTTAATTTTATTTCTGTTACATGTGATAATTATCTCGTGCAATATAAAATAATTATTTCCCTTACATTATAGTAATTTTTTTAATAAAATATTATGTCTACCTTTTTTCATACGTATTCTATTTTTTTTTTCAATACCATTAATTTAAAATGTTAATTAATCTTGACTCATTTTTTATTTTTTTAAAATTTTAATCTAATGATATTGAAAATAAATAGATGCAATAAATATAAAAGAATAGACATAATATAATATTTCTAATTTTTTACATAAGTTAAAAATATATATTAATATATAATTATCTCATGTAATATAAATAAGATAATAGGATCCATTTTTTGTTTCAAAAAAAAAAATAGTGGCCTCCATTATTTTGTTTCTGTTGCATGTGATAATTATCTCGTGCAATATAAAATAATTATTTCCCTTACATTATAGTACTTTTTTTAATAAAATATTATGTGTACCTTTTTCATACGTATTCTATTTATTTATTTTCAATACCATTAATTTAAAATGTTAATTAATCTTGACTCATTTTTTATTTTTTTAAAATTTTAATCTAATGATATTGAAAAGAAATAGATGTAATAAATATAAAAGAATAGACATAATATAATATTTCTAATTTTTTACATAAGTTAAAAATGTATCTTAATATATACTAAAAAAAATGTAACTTAATAACTTTTTACATTAGTTGTTTATTTTTGACTTTCAAAAAGTTGTGTACATTGAAAGCCTTAAAAAAAGAAAAGAAAAAGAGTTGTGTGCAGACCATTTCCCATCTTTCCATGGTCTCTGACTCTTGAGCTTATCCCTTCTAAGTTCGATTACCATTTTTTTTTTTACCAACGTTGTGACTTTAAACTCCTCCTAAGAATGATATTGAAAAAATCTGAATACATGCTCTCACCCCACAGTTCGATTACCATTGAAATAACAGTGGAGAGCCACAATAATTTCTGACCACAGTGTCCCCACAAAAAGATATATACTTATAGGAAATGATACTCTCATATTGCATAAGATACCTATTTTATGTCATACACTTATAGAATTTTGTGCTAATTTTTTCTTTTCTTTTTAAATTATGGACCCCACATATTTGTGTCACCCACATGAGAGTACTATCTCATGTAACATGAGATTAGTAAACCCCTATAATTATATGGGTTTATCATCTATAATTTAACATGATCAGAAAAAATTTCCTACACTCACAACATTTTGTGGAGCCCGCAGCAAAAAAAAAAACTCCGGCACGCAAAATGAATCTCTATAACATAACAGAAACACTTTTCTTACCCCATAACTCTTATAAAGTCATAATTATATAGGTATCTATTTTAAAATTTTAATATAAAGCCTGGACAATGCTAGAGTTTATTTAGCTTAGGTACTGTCTGATTCGGTGTTCCATTTCCCAATTGTAGCCGTTCATACTTGTAATAAAAAACCAGTTACAAGTTACAATAATTAATTGAATCTTTTATTGTGCTGCCATATGCAAAACATGAAAAAAGGAAGAATCAAGTCTGATCTACCATCTGTAGTCTGATTAGTTTGGAGTTTGATACCTTCTGAACATGATTTTATATTTCATATCTTATTTGACTATATATATATATATTTTGAATCAAGCTTGGCCATGAACGTAAATTTGAAGAAAAGCAACAATTACTTACTTTTACAAAATTATTTTTTACACATAAATCAATTATTAGAAGATATCTAAGCATAAATTAATTCGTAAAATTAAATGTAGAAACGTTCACCGAATCACACACTTGTTGATATCCATAATTAACAACTGTAGAACGCTTAATCATCAATTGCTTTTTCCAACTCAAAAGATATTTCATAACTTGCCAGCAGCATCTTGTGGTTCACGAACAAATAAACAACATTTTCCAATTTTTCCTGGATTCGTATTCTTTGGTGTTTCATAATGTTCTCCCAACAGAAAAGCATCACAGATTCACAGTTCTGGCAAACTGATTTGCAGAGTCGGTAGGGTCCACTATTAGTTCATAGCCATCAATCACGTAAGGCAATAGGGCCCACACCATCACCTCTCGAAGTAGCACTATAGTTATATTATTCCCAAAAACAAGTACTCGGGAAAAAAAAAGAAAAAAAAAAGAAAAAAAAAGGAGAAATCGATGGCTTATATGTCAAAGTTCTTCTAGTACAAGCCTAGTTAGAGTATTTAACTAATTTATCATCAGAAAGCAAAACTACCCATTCTTTTTCTTTTCCCGCGCTTTAAAAATAGTACTATATATATTAGTAGTGGCTTAATTTCAATAATTTATGTTATATATTAATATGACTAGCTAAGTAGCTATCTATATCCTTGGCTCAAACACTGATAGAGTAGTCAAAAATTTGTGTCTGCTTTTTCACCCAAAATCTCCTTTCGCTGCAAAACACTCTCACAAGTCCAAACTCTTTCCCTTTATTAGATTTTCTTGGTTTAACTCTTATGCTTCAAACAACAAATATTTTCTCTTTAGATGGAAACCATTAAACCCAAATCAGCAATCAATAGTAGGAGCAAGAGATTTGCCAAGAAATTCCAGAAGGTGATTAGCCTCCGAAGTGCAACAAAAATTGGTTCAAACAATGGCATTTGCATGCTCAACTCTCACCCCAAAGTCAAGGAAGATCCTTTCACCGATCATAAGATGAAAACCCATCAATCTAACGGCAAGCATGAAGACAGCAAGGCTAGAAACAGAGCAGTTATGGAGGCTCTAATTGCAAGGCTCTTTGCTGGGGTTACTACTATCAAAGCAGCATATGCAGAGCTTCAAATGGCTCAGCGTCCTTACAACAATGAGTCAATTCAAATGGCTGATCAAGCAGTGGTGGATGAACTGAGAGTTATCTCAGAATTTAAGCGCAGGTTCTTGAAGAAAGAGCTTGATCTTTCACCCCAAGTCACCTTGATGCTCGCAGAGATTCAAGAACAGCAGAGCCTAATGAAGACCTACGAAATCACCATCAAAAAGCTTGAAGCCGAGGTTGATGTCAAGGACAATGACATCTCATCACTCAGGAAACACCTTGATGATTGCGTTGCCTTCAACAAATCACTTGAAAAGAAGCTAAACTCAAGTGGGTCTTTGTCACAGTTCGACAACCTTAGACTCTCGGTGTTAAATCCAACCCATTTTGTTCATTTTCTTCACCACACGTTGAGATCAATGAGGAGTTTCGTGAAGCTTATGATCAAAGAAATGGAGTCTGCTCATTGGGATCTTGAAGCAGCCGTCAAATTCATCCACCCAAATGCAGTTTTCACCAAACCAAGTCACCGTTGCTTTGCATTTGAATCCTTCGTCTGCATAACGATGTTTGAAGGATTCAACTACCCAAATTTCAGTGTTCAAGATGACCCTCTTGAGAAACACCACCAAGGCCAAAATGTCTACTTTGACAAATTCAAAAAGCTTAAATCTTTGAACCCAAAACAGTACTTAACCCACAATCCAAACTCATCCTTCTCCAGGTTCCTAAAATCCAAGTATCTTCAAGTGGTCCATGCCAAGATGGAGTGTTCCTTGTTTGGGAACTTGAACCAGAGGAAGCTAGTGAATTCTGGGGGATACCCAGATTCTGCTTTCTTCATAGCGTTTGCAGAGATGGCCAAGCGTGTGTGGGCACTTCATTGTTTAGCATTGTCATTTGAGGAAGATGTCACCATTTTTCAGGTTAAGAAGAACACTAGGTTTTCTGAGGTGTACATGGAATGTGTCACAGAAGAACCACTTTCAACTTCAGGGGAATCCAATGATTCCAATTCCGGCGAGCTTAAGGTGGCTTTCACGGTGGTTCCAGGTTTCAAAATCGGTAAGACAGTGATACAGAGTCAGGTTTACCTGTCTTTGGTGGGTTCTCCGGCGAGTTGCTAATAGATATTAGTGTCCGTGGTTATGGTACCGTTAAATGAATTGTAAAGTATATATTGAGTGTTAAATAAATGTTTAGAAATTTATTAAATAGAATAACTACTCAATATATACTTCACAACTCATTTCATTTACCTTTGAGAAAAGTTAAAAAATAAATAAAAGATGAAGAATATTGTTATGTAATTAGACATTTTTGAAGTTCTGATTGTACATTGGTGTCAAAGTAGGGATGCTTCAGTCAGGTGCTCTGTTTGACGCTCGGGCATGGAAATTGTAGTGCTATACATCAAGTATATACACCTTTTGAACTTCTATGTTTTTCTCAGTTATCAGCAATACCAACTGTAAATTATCTTGTATAAATGGCACTGTAGTGTAATCAGTGATAAGTCACTTTTGGTTTAGGGTTTTATATTTCTCATTTAACATGAAATTCAAATTTTTCTATATACCCTTCGATTTCCGTGCTTACACAAGGGTTCTACATCTAATTTTTTCTAACACATGATTTCCACATATTTTTTATTTCTATAACATGAGATCTCAATTCTCATTTAACATGAAAAAATATAAAATCTTTTAGTTTATTATTATTTTGATAATTGCCAGCTATAAGTTTGATCAATTTTAATAAGCAGCCTTGAGTTATTTTTGATCAAATTCTGGCGTAGCAGATGTGCTCAATTAAAAAAAGGTATTTGCTGAGCCAAAATTTATTGCTGGATAAGATAAGAAAATATGTGTTGGCTTTAGACAAATTGTTTTACCATAGCTTGGATGGTAATATTTCCCATTCATATCATGTATAAAATTGTTACCCAACAAAAAATATTTATCAACCACTTTTTTACTTTACTCCTATCAAACATGACTATATTATTTTTCTCGTCCCACTTTTTTGGGTAATTTTTTTCCCCTCCTACCAAACACCTCATTGTAGTTATTTTAAGTGGAAAAAAAACTTAAATAAAGTTTCTTTAATTATATTTATGATATTGTTCTGCAATAAATGAAAAAAGATTTTAATTACAAATCTTTCAGTGAAATTTTGATATGAAAAAGTGATTATCTCTATTATATAATTGTTTGGTAAAGATGATGTGTCTTGGTCGCATTAAATACACATTGAGCGTGTAACACTGTCCTCTTTTTTTCTTTATCTTTTTTAACTCAAGGTATTTAATCATCAATTTTGAATTCAAAATCTTACATTTGTTATAAACTGAGGCTAAGCCTGCCTTGTGTGCATCATTGATGGGCCAATGCTGCTACGGAAGAGGCAATCAGATCAAGTACTTCAATATCAATTACAATAGGTAGGCGCGTGGGGAGCCACAAAGAATGGCAACAATAAGGCATTTTGGACCCACATGTAACTTGGCCAAGCGGGTATCGGTATGATCTTGATTTAATCATGGTAGAGAAATGGAGAATGGTGGGGTAGGGGATAATCAGATTTCAAGGGTCCACAAGAGAGAAAGCTTCAAGTGTCAGTTTAGTTTCTTGTTGCAGCACAATGTTGTCAAATATAACTTGCCGTTGGAACAGTAATCGGTTCTCACTCTGCAACTTGCTTAATTTGATATAGGATACCAATGCAATAATGTTGCCTAGCTAGTTTACCTAATCCATTAATATATTTGGTTATCCTTTAAATTAAAGCCAAATTAGCCTAGATAATGTAGAATTAGATCTTGTATAGAGTTGTTAATTTTGTGGACAAAGAACAGTCATCGTAGTTCCGAACCTTTTTCAACCTCTCTGTGACCCATGTTGGAAATGTTATATTAAACTATGGTTCACGGGATTGCAAGGCAACATGTCAGGACGTACTGACTGTGCCGTTTCCATACTCATCTACCAGCCTACCACTAGCACAGTCAACAATTTTCTACTGCAATTTATTGAGTAAACAATTTTTTATTTTTATTTTGCAGTACAATATAGGCAGAGACATGTGCGAAATTTAGGTTACTCTTTTTTTTCCCAGAAAATATCCTCCGACCGTAATCAAAGACTAATCCTCAATCGAGCAAATTGAGCATTGTCGGACCCTTTTGGAGCGGCACTCCCAAATCTTTTTTTCCATTCCCAGTAATCAAAGACTAATCCCCAATCGAGCACTATCGGGCATTTTTTTTTTATCTTCTTAACAATAGAGGAAGATTTTATGATTACATCGCTCTTTTTGTTAGAGAATATAATATAAATCATTAAGTTTTGGATTGAAATGATTCTTTACATGGTATGAGCTTGTGCAGCATAAGACAGACCAATAATGGACTTGTATCATATCCACTTTTCAAGGCCAAAGAGCTCTTACGTGAGGGGATGTGTTAGAGAATATAATATAAACTATTAAAAAGATCATCACTTAATACCTTAAGATTTTGGGTTCAGGTGATTCATGAGAGTTTTATTAAGAGAAATAGGAGAAAGTTTTTATATGACACAAATTAATAATCCACACATTCAAATTGTTTTTGAAGAAAAAGTTGAACCTGAGTACATAACATATATAGAGTATCTAGGGGTTCTCAAGCAATAGGGTAATAATATTTCCGAAATAGATATTTTATTTTATTCGTAGCTTGATCTGCACTCCTAATACTAAACCCCTTGGAGGCAAATCCAACTAATAAGTACTAAAGAGCTCATCAATTAATACCTTTGCGTACCTTTAAGAAAAGTTCAACTATTTGACAACATGATGACAAAAGGAAACCTCTTTGAATACACCTTTGATGAGGAAACACAAAATCTCTCTGCTTTCATTTTCTTGATGGTATAAGCTGGCTTTGGTTTTGCTAATAAACAAAGCCAAGTAGATTCTAGAATTGGTTGGATGCCAAAACAAACACATGGGAAGACATAAATGAGGGAGTTGGAATTTTTAAATGAGACAAGCTTAACATGATGTTTCTTGGGATCGAGATGTTGAACAAATCATTCAAGCAAATTAATTAAGTCATATTTTGAGTGTCGTTTTGTTAGTGTGAAGAGGAGTAAGTATTGGATTCCAGTCAACATGTTAGGGCTTTTTTTTTTTGTGATAATTACTTATTATTAATATAGGATAATATAATATGAGGGGGTAAAACAGTAGGAGGTAAAGAACTGTGAGCAAAACTTAATTAAAGAATAAATGAATAAAAGGGAGGGTTATATTTATAAATTTTTTTATTTACAAATTATATTATGTAATTCCGAAAATACACTATATACTTTCAAAAGTATATAATGTAATTTGCAAAAATTTATATATATATATATTTTTTTTGTAAACGGATCGTTTCCGTGAATAAATATATCAAAATATTGCAATCTCATCTTCCACAACTATAGTATGGCAAACTATGTGGTTCTCAATATTTCATTGGGCTCATACCCAGCGCCCATCTAGCTACATACATAGGCTGGTGCAAATCCACTAGAGGAATCTTAATATATATTTGTTATGGATTCATTTATGAGGCCAATTTATCACTAATCCCAATAAAGAGTAATCTAAATATAAATTTGATATAATTAAAGGAGAATATCAACCAAAGATTGAATCCTATTATGGCAACATTAAATATGGGCTTGGACCGCAAGAAGAAGTACAGAAGATCCATAATCTAATGAATTTAATACCTACAGATAAACTCTATAAATAGGAGATAAAATTTACATGTATGATTATTCTCTCTATTGCTGTTATGTTGTCACTATGCATACACACCACTTTTGATGGAAGTTGTTTGTTATTTTTTTGTGCACAGTGATCTACTAAATTCAAGGATTTTTATAAGATCCAATAGAAACTTACTAGCCCATTCGACTAGACATCTCCATCTTCAAGACTAAACAATATGGATAAGTTATAATATCTATCTACATGTATTGTTGATATGTTGTCACTATGCACACACACACCACCCCTTTGAGGGAAGTTGTTTGTTATTTCTTTGTGCACAGTGATCTGCTAAATTCAAGAATTTTTATAAGATCCAATAGAAACTTACTACCTCATTGGACTAGACATCTCCATCTTCAACACTAAACAATATGGATAAGTTATAATATCAGATTAATTTCAAGATGTTGCTTTTTTTTTTCCTCCTTTTTCCGACCAACGACCATGAGGTTGCCTCTTTATAGGATCATGTTTTCTAGAAACCTGTTTAATTAGTTTGAAAACAAGAACAATTATTTGAAGTTCTTACGGTATTTATATTAACTTATTTCATTGATGATTTTTTAAATATTAATTAGTTGTTAATACTTGCAACAAATGTTCCAAGGTTGCCAAGATCAAGTATAAACAAGGATCAATAAATACTTAATAAATAACAAGGTAAAAAAAGTAGTTATGCTGTAACTTATTAAAATTTTATCTTTATAACCCTCTTAATATTTAATAAAAAGTATCACATAAATAAATATTATTTAATAATCAAGAGGATTAATATGAGGATACAAAGAAGTAATCCCCACAATTATTATGTCACTAACTAAGATCATTTATATTTATACACTTATGTGTAAGATTATTCTTATCTATGCATTTGCGGTGCCCTCTTGCTATCTCTGACTTTTCGTTCGAGGTTAATAAAGAGATTAGAATTGTGCTATGCAATGAGATAAGTTTGTTTTGCAAAAAAATAAAAATAAAAATTAAATAACAATAATAATTTTGAAGTGCGTGAATATCTATCATGTCAATTATAAAATAAGAAAGGGAAAATATGGTGCATGCATGTCTCGAACCTGCAACCTTGGCGTTATTAGCACCACACTCTAACCGAGTTTTCATAACTCATATTTTGAAATCTGGACAACAAATTGGTTATTGAATTGGACCAATCGATTATCACTTATCAGCTTGACGCGGGCTAATCCACCTTTGGCAATTCAATAGTTGAAAAATAATAGTCCATTGTTTATATCATTGAAAGAAAAGAACAAAATTTATAGAATGCACTATCCATGCTTAACCACATGCCCATACATAGAGAAAGAGGAAAGTTATATGGCGTTCTCTCCTATCATTTCCCTCGTTCATAATATCGATCCTGTTGGGCAGTGCCGGACCCAGGAACAAAGTTTTATGTCCGCACATTTAGTAATGGGGTTCGGCGGCAGCGCCCCCGAATTTGTTGTTATTGTAAAGACGGTTTAGATTAACGCTTTATATACAAGATTATGAAATCGCTCATAATCAGTTGCTTCCAGGAGAAGCTGTAAACAATAGTTTGACCAATCGTTACTCCCTAAATCTTACCAATCTTCCAAAACAAATATTATAATATACTCCAGTACATCCATACATCATCATTCTATTTTATAACGGTGAATAAAAAAGAAACAAAAGATGAAGAGAGCATGAGAATGAGTATGTGACACAAGAGGAAGAATAAGTTTTCTCTCTAATCAGTTTGTATTGCTACGTTATTTTAATCATCTATGTACGTTGCTGCGTTGCTTGCTAACTAATATAAGAGTAAATACTCTTTTTGATCCCTAACAAAAAATTCAGTCCCCACTTTAGTCTTTTACAAAAATAAAAATAAATAATGACCTGATCCCTATGAAATTCAAAGTGGACACATTTTAGCCATTTTGAGCAACTAATGTGGGTTTTTTTTTTTTAATTTGTGAGGGATCACGATTTTATCTAAATTAATCCACTTTGAATTTCTTAGAAACCCAAAGACTAATTTTTTTATAAGGGACTAAAATGAGGATCGTATTTTTTATTGAGGACTTAAAAGAGTATTTACTCATAATATAAATATTGAATCAAGAGACAAATAAGAACCACCTGAATAAAAAAACCTAAAATCTTATGTCCGCACTTGCGGACATGTGTAACAACCTAGGTCCGCCCCTGCTGTTGGGAATGGTACAGGGAGCCCAAAATTCTTTACAAGGGATAGATTCATGGATCAAGCGATAAATCACAATATGTAGGCCGACAACACATTTCAACCCAACATTCACTCACTCACACTTATATGGTCATCACTTGTTCTATGTCTAGACGATGTGGATTTATTTCACCACTACCCATTCACACTTGATCATTTTCAACATCCTCCCATCATGTGTGAGGCCCAACGTCATGCTCCCTCCTAAGGGCAACTTCTATGGAAGTCTTATTTTTTCTTCAAATATTAGGATCACACTCGCCTTATGCGTAGGCCTCTTAAAATGCATCACCATCGCCATACTAATATAGATTATTATTATTTTTTTGGTGAAAAATATAGATTATTTTTAAAATAAGCCGAAGCGTTTAAGTGTATTATTCTTGGATTTTATAATTCTCATGTTGAAGGAGAATTGAAATCTCATGTTGTATAGATAAAAAGCATGTGAGACCCATGTGTTAGAAAAAAATTGTATATAGAACCCATGTCAGTACAGAAATCGAAGTGTGTATAGAAAAATTTGAATTCTCATGTTGAATGAGAATTATAAAACCTATTATTCTTTCGCGTGTGTGTGAGATTTAATTTCTAGCTACCCTTTTTACCCTCACATTCAAGAAGTGTCTTTTAGTGTGCTTCCAAGATGAAATCTGCAAAATGGCTTTTAAGAATAGCAGCAACAGTGGTACAGGAAAAATAGGTGCTCCATGAATGCTTCCCCTCGAGAGGCATCAGTAGCAAGAGTTGCAAGTTTATAATATGAATTCCAAGATAAAATTCATAACTTTTATCCAGCAGTACCAAGTATGTTAAGTCCCGTTCTATCAAAAGCCTGTATGTTAATTTGTTGAGAAAACAACAAGAATATTGTTAATTAACTGTTAACGTTTTGTTAAATGTTAAGAGATGAAAAGTGATTAAGAAAATCTCAATTATAAGATAAAGACATATGACGATGATGACTAGTGGAGAAATGTGTATTCAGCTAAGTCGTTGATGTACGAGCTCACTAGTTTTCTTAAATTTGCTACCTTATTATTTTCAGTAGCATCTAAAGCATTTGTTGTCCAACGGTCAGGATAATTGTTTAAAATCTGATATATATATATTTTTTTTAATATCATAACAAATTCATGGGATAATAACTATCTTTCATTTATGGTTATACTGAGGTAAACAATGGTTATTCAATTATTTTTTGGTCATTACATTTTTTTTTATAAATATACTGTTTTGGCAAATAAAATGAAATAATATTAACTAGGCATTTAAAAAGATGTGTCGTATTTACCAAAAATATGTCATGAAAAAAGGTAAAACAAGGATAACAAAATAAATAAAAAGAAGTATTTTTTTTTTATTTTGACATTTAAAACAAATTTTTAATAAAATATATAATAATTTGATATGAGATAATATCTATATTTTATTAATGGTTATTATCAGGTAATTACCATAGTTATTCAATTAAATTTTACTTATTATACTGTTACAGAAATATTATTTAGCGAATAATTTTTTTAAAAAATTATATAAACTAGGCACTTAAGAATATATGTGTCATGAATAAAAAAAAAAAGTAAAGTAAAACAAGGATAACAAAATAATTTTAATAATTTTATGGATTTATCATCCATAATTTAACATGACCATAAAAAATTCTTTACACACAACATTTTACAACATTTTATGGGGCTGGCAGCAAAAAAAAAATTTCGGCACGCAAAACAAATCTCTATAATATAAGACAATCATTTCTACTACAACATAACTATTGTAAAACCCTTATTTTATTAATTATTTTTACTCTTTTGACATTAGTAGAAAGGATACGCCACCTAAAATGAACAGTTGTTGCGTTTGTGGTTCATATGAAGCCTGCACCGCAAATATCACAATAACCATAACTTGAGTCGAGAGCTTACTTGTATAGCTACTTTCGAAATGGAACGGTGCTCCACAACTCTCTCATCCCCTGCTTCCACTTCTATTCTCAATTTTCAGGTAACATTCTTAAGTCTTTGCAAAAATAATATAGAACCTTGCTATTAAAACTTTGATCACTTTTCTACTCAATACTAAAGTCTATCAAGTAATTGTTGATTAGAATGTGATGGACAGAACTTGCATGAAGTTATAATCTTTTGTTTTTTACAAAGCCAACCCAAAAAAGGTTGTCTGATATTATCTTTTTGCCCCCCTTATTGTTCTGTAATTTGTGGTTACACGGGAAGTTCATTTAATGTATTTTCTGAATTTTGCTGAATTTCTAAATAAATTTTTGTTAGAAGTGTTGAAAGCTTCCTGTAATTGAATTCTAAATTGATATGTAGAACTGATGAGTGGACTGGAAGCATTCTTATTCTTATCCCTATCCATGCATGCTGATTCTAATTGCTGTTGTTGCTGAAGTTGAAACTTCCAACTTCATTATAGCTAGTAAATGTTTGGTACTTCTTTATCATTGATTTCATTTTTGCTTCATCTTTTTATCTTCTCATAATTCATGCTGCAGCAGGGTCCTAAATTGCCTGGAAGAAAGTTCTGTAAGAAATCTTCACACCCTTTTTTGGCATCATCTACACTGCCTAAACCATTTCTTCAGATTTATGGCAGACCTCGGACATTAATTTATGAACGAACCTCAACCAGAGCCTCTGCTGGAACATATAGAGCGACCATATCAGCTGAAGCTGGAAAGCAAAGTTGGGATTTTGGAAGATTTATAAAAACACTATATTTCTTCAACGGGCCCCCATCTCCTGCTAAGGTAACATTTTGTTCAATTTCTAACTAGTATAACTCAAAAGAATAATAGAGAAATAAAAAAGAGAAAGCTTGGTATGGATCAATCACTAATGAGTATTCATCATTTCTGAATTGTGAAGTTCTTTGACTTTCTAGTTGAGAAACTATCCGGTCCTTCCCCAAGTGAATCGGTATACTCAATGGGAACTTCTGATATTGTCCTGGTAGCTGGAGCTACTGGTGGTGTTGGTCGAAGAGTGGTTGACATATTACGGAAGAAAGGAATTCCAGTCCGAGTATTGGTATTGTTTTTGACTTACCTTGCATAGAAATTTTCAATTTGTTATTGAATTCTATGCATAATAAATATTAAATTTCTGCATCAATATTATCAGGTTAGAAATGAAGATAAGGCAAGAAGGATGTTAGGCTCAGATGTTGACTTGGTGAGTTACTTTATGTGAATTTACTGAAATACATTGCAAATAATCAAATATATATGTACTTTCTTAGTTTGCACAATTTTTTTTTGGGGTTCATATTCTTCCGAAATTGGTAGCTTGGATTTTTAGTTATCATTTTGCTGACAAATAGATATTATTGAACCTAAATATGGCAGATCCAGCAATTGTGGAAGATATATGTTAGTTCGAGGGATTGTTTGTAGGAAGAGATAACAGATTGACTTTTAGCCATCTAAAAATTCTTTACTGATTTTTGCATGGAAGATGTACCAAAGTTTCAAGACTTGTTGGTGGAACATAATGATGTTCATCAATGCAGAACTTTCCTGTTATTTGTATTTTTTATTGTGTAATTGCATGTAACATATTGCACAAAAATTGATAGTTTCTTTATCTCTCACATCCTCTGCTTCCAACTGAACTGACCTTTATGCTGAAACTAAGGTTGTTGGTGACATTACAAAAGATAGCACTTTGATCCCTGAATACTTTAAAGGAGTGAAGAAAGTGATCAATACTGTTTCTGTCATTGTTGGCCCTAAGGAAGGAGATACTCCAGACAGAGCAAAATATAGCCAAGTATGTCATTAGCTTTACTAAGACACTAGAAATTTCATTTTTCTCATGCATAAATTAATGCTTATCTATCACTGAGAAATGGGTATGTTAATATTAACTTATATCAACCTATTGCTTTGCTCATTTGTTTTAGTTATATGATAGTTCTCATAATTATTTCTTTCTAACAGAATGAAATTATTTATGGTGCAGGGAATTAAGTTCTTTGAGCCAGAGGTAGTGAACTGATTTTCTGACAGTATCTTTGGAGTCAGATTTGTTCTTGTCTATTTAATTTGGTAGTACAGTTGGTTTGCAAGCTCATTGTGTGAAATTCTAGAAGCTTTTTTTTTCTTACTCATTTGTTATTGAAAGCAGATAAAAGGTGATTCACCAGAAAAGGTAGAGTATATAGGAATGAGAAATTTGATCAAGGCTGTGAAGGACAATCTTGGACTTCGAAGAGGAAAGCTATTATTTGGATTTGAAGGTAGATTCCTAGATGGCAATAACAATTGGTTGTTATTGATTAAACTTATTAATTGCCTGATTTAATTTTTTAACATATAAATGACCAGTTACCACCAAACTAAACTATGCGCATAAAAAGGAAAACAGTAGAGGCTGAATTGATTTTTTTTTCTTGGGAGCGGAGGTGAGGCATAGTTCATGCACAAATTAACTTGCTAATGACCTCCAAGACATGTTCCTGTAGGCTAATAGTACGAATAAAATTTAAAGGATGACACTTTTGAATATTGGATTGAGTATTAACTTGCAAGACAGATTGCAGTAGCCTTCTGAATTAGCAGAAGATTGTATCTGTTGCTTGGATTGGCTTTACAACTGCTGTTGGAATTTGTAGTGCAAGAACATGTAACTTTAGTTTTACTTTCTGCACATCCTGTTAATAAGTCTTGTTTTTTAATTTTCGTTGCAGGTGATAATTATAGACAGCTTTCTTGGGGTGCTTTAGATGATGTGGTAATGGGCGGAGTTAGTGAAAGTACTTTTCAAATTGATCCAAGTGGTAGTGAAAATGGTGGACCAACTGGGGTTTTTAAAGGTACGTGTTAGATTCTTGCAAATGCATGTGACTGCACTTTTTGGTAACTAGGAAAGCTTGTCCTCTGTGTTTACTGCTCAAAATAATACAACTGTATGTCTAGTTCAGGTGTTGTTTCAACTGCAAATAATGGTGGCTTTACAAGTATCAGAACAAAGGTAAACTGAAATTATTTATTTTAACTTTTCAATGAGCCCTGGAAAACGGCAATGTCATAATGATTACTAATTGCTGCTTGATTCAATACATTGATCACTAAACAGAAATAATAGGTAACATTTTGAAATTATTTGATTCATGTTCTTTCTTGGTACATAAATGGAGCTGAAGCCTGATTTGATTAATATTGTTTGTACCACCAACATATTTTATAACTACACTGTAGGATTAAATTTCAGTGGTCCTTTTACTAAATTTATCACATTGAGAGCAGTTCACTTGTGCTCATTTAATTCTTTCAATAACAACAGGCTGGTACATGAATAGGCAGGTCAGACTTGAAAATTATTCTGGGATATCACCTAATGGCTTAAGATTTAAAGTGGGATACTTGCTAGGATATGTTATGGCCATCCAGTACAAGCTCTGGATTTTTTTTTAAGGACTGAAAGAAAGCAAAAGAGCCTGATTTAGTTTCTCTTGGAAAGACTGCAGCAGTGGTTTTTTCTTTTTCTTTTATCCTTTTTGATAGTGTTGATAGATTTCTTTTCATTTCTTTAGAAGACTGGAACAGAAATATCTTCTTATTCATTTTTGACATTGTGAATATACATATCACTGAAGTGTCTAACTGTAACTATTTCTAAGTTTCTGGTGCTACCTGCCTAGAACTAGCAGTTATTTAGTTGCTTGTCATGAACAGATTATCAATTTTTGTTTTGTAATTAACATATTTTGTGATTTTACTTTAACTAATTACTTTGGGAAACTAAGTTCTTATATGAAAAAGGAGATAGTTTACATAATTGGTTTTCAGAATTTCTCAGAACCTGAGGATCTTTCTGCATATGATGGTTTGGAGTTCCGTCTAAAAGGAGATGGGCGTAGATATAAAGTCATTGTTCGTACAAGCCGTGATTGGGACACTGTTGGTTACACTGCAGGCTTTAATACTGAGAAAGGCAAATGGCAATTGGTAATTAACATCTAATGCAAGAGTTAACAGTCTCTATTATCTAATAACAACTCTCAAGGTTTTTACTCTTTTCTTTTGCATAGATTCAATTGCCATTCTCTTCCCTGAGGCCTGTGTTTCGTGCAAGAACTGTTTCTGATGCTTCACCATTTGATCCAAGCAATGTTGCATCATTGCAGGCACGGCTCTGCTGTTAGTATTTCTTTATCACTTTTGGCTTAGCAATCTCTCACACTGGTTCTTAACAATGAAGCAAAATTATCTGCAGCTCATGTTCAGCAAGTTTGAATATGATGGTAAATTAAATGAAACTTTTTTGGAAGGTCCATTTGAGCTTCCTGTATCTAGCATACGGGCTTATATAAAGGATCCAATAACACCTAGGTACAGCCTTATCTTTTTGATTGTCTTTCCCTTCCATTTTTTTCCTCATATGCTTAATCTGTTGTTGTACACTTTTTTGTGTCACATTTAGATTTGTACATGTGAGCTCAGCAGGAGTTACCAGACCTGAAAGGCCTGGACTTGACCTAAGTAAACAGCCTCCTGCCGTTCGATTAAACAAGGAACTGGATTATATCCTCACATTTAAACTAAAGGTACAAACCTGGTGATGAGCCCTTGTTTGGCACAGATATATTACCAAATTTTCAGGTCTGCAGTTTGCAAAAAATTGATGCCTGTTAGGTCTCTGGTCTGCAAAACTGGTTTTGTGGCTTAAGATTTTTTCAAATATGAAACTTGAAGCTGGTCTATTAGCATCTTTTTTATTGTGTGTTAATGTTAGGAACCTAAAACCTCCTATCTAGAAAGGGGCACTAGGAATCATCTTGACCTTGCTGAGCTGGCAAGTTTGTTACGTTCTGTTAGATTAGTGGGTAATGATTTGTAAGTAAGGGACTTTAAATAGAGGAAGCTATAGGGAATAGGTAGGCAATTTTGGCATAGGAATTGGATTGGGGAGAGACCATCCCTCTCGAAAGGCTTGGACCCTTTTGTTTTCTTGTTATTTCTTTCAGTTTCTATCATCGCTATAATCTGGATTTGTTGTTATCAACCTGATATCAGCCTTCATCAATATAATACTCTGTTTTTACTCCTTTCTACTTATGTTATTGCTTGTAGTTTATTGCAGTTTTCTTGCTTGCGAATGTAAGAATAATATTATCTTTGAGGAATAGAGCTTAAATAGGCTGATGACCAAGTTGACTAACTAGTTATGAGAATTATGAAAGGTTGAGCAAAAATATATTGTTTTTAGCTGTTAAAAAATTGTGTACATTTTGCTGGTGTGTTCTTACTTATATATCATTTGAATAATAATATTTAGACATACAAATTCCCTCATATCTCACATGTGAAATTAACCAACTGTCAAACTGTTTTAACCACTTAGTGCACTTGCTGAGCTGGCAGGGGATAGATAGTTGAGTAACCATGTCAAACAATTTAACCAATCATATGTCATATATATAACCAATTAATGAATTTAAAAGGAAGCAGCAGGAAATTCGTGGTTAAAATTTTTGGTTACATACATATATTTCGGGTTAAATCAGGTTCAGAGTTGTTTGGTAGTTGGTTAATCTCACGAGAGTATGTGAGGCAAAATTTATGTGTGAATGTCATTACTATTATCATTTTTATGCATTTGCTGTTGCATGTACCTGTGTGGAAACTTCATTTGATGGGATCTTGTTTGATACGAAGACCTCAAGTAGCATTTGTTGAATTCCTGTAATTGGTCAACCATTGAAATTTGCTGTAATTTCTGAGTGGCTGTAAGACTATGACATTTTTGTCACTAGAGTTTACTAGTAATACATATACTAAAATTAGAAATAAGTGAGACTTATGTGGTATTAATAATCAAAAAGTGGTTGGAGACTTGGAGTAAATGGTTTTAGGTGAGTGAGTCATGTTTTTTAATTATGGAATTCCCACTTCCGTGTCACATACTTCTTGATTTACTAACAGTGGTTAGTTCTGCAATAGGGTGAGGATTTAATTCGAGAAAGTGGCATTCCCTATGTAATCGTGAGGCCTTGTGCATTAACTGAGGAGCCTGCTGGAGCCGATCTTATCTTCGATCAAGGAGATAATATTACGGTATTGTGAAACAAATGATGGATGTATTTCTCAGTTCAAATGCTCTATTTCTGCTTGCTTCTTCTCCTCCTCTTTTTTGTTTTGTTTTGTTTGTTTGGTAATTCATTGCAACTCCCATATAGTAGTCATTTTGCACCTTCTCATTTTGCCAATGTAATGAAAAAAATATAGGGTAAAATATCAAGGGAAGAGGTTGCTCGTATGTGTGTAGCTGCACTTGAAAGCCCTTATGCATGTGACAAAACATTTGAGGTCAGCCTTTTCCTTTTTATTATCTCAATATTCTTTCATAATTTATTTAGTATATTTACGTTTTTGAGATGCAATGTGAACTTCAGCTCTACTGTTTTTATATGCGCCCAAGTGCATGTAATATAGTACTATTTTTAAGCTCTACTGTTTTTAAGATTGAGATGAACTATTTTTCCCTTTGTACATGAATATAGTACTTTGATTACTGACAGTTTCACTTAGTTTGCAAACTAATAATCTATATATATTTCAGGTCAAAAGTGTTGTTCCATTTAGCGAGCCATTTACTGTGGATCCAGCAAACCCTCCTCCAGAAAAGGACTATGACACATATTTTAAAAATTTAAAAGAAGGCATTACTGGGAAGGAAGCCCTCCAACAAAACCCTATTCCTGTTTAATTAGTGTTCCTGCATTGCAGTTCAGCTATGAATATTGCTGATATGAGTACATTGAGAGCTGCACATAATCTTTGTATCCAAAGAAACCTAAACTATACAAATCTGTGATGCTTTTTAAACCAAGTTAGACATTAACCTTACCTTGCGAGATGCATGTATATTCTTTGTGCTTATAAACATGGTTTCCTTTTCCTCATTTGCTCTAGCAGATAGGAACGCAGAGAATTTTCATATTCATTTAATTTTTATATCCAAACAGTAAAAAGACAAAGCTATGGTTTTTTTTTTGAGAATTCAGGTTTACATGTTTATAGTGGAGAAGAAAAATTGCTGTAGTTGCCATTTGGACTTATGGCCCATGTTTATATTTTCTCTCGCTATCTAGCCATGTTTTGAACTTCTTGTCAAACTAATTCAACTAGTAAACTGTCAAATTCTTAATACTGGAATATTTCTCTTTCATTCATTCTTTTCCTCATAATCAGATGTGTATTTATACACAAACTGTACATTCAAAATCCTAACAAACTAGATAAAATAAAGGAAACAAACTTCTGATTCTAAAGGAAACAAACTTCTGATTCTATCTATTTTGAATTTCAAATTGCTACATTCCAACACTCCCCCTCAAGTTGGTGCATGGATGTCAATCATGCCTAACTTGCTAATTGCTTCTTCAAACACTTCCAGAAATTGCTGGTCAGTACATCTGCCAATTGATCTTCAAGCTGGAGCGTATACATCATAAGCAACAAGCTTGAACAAGAAAGACTAAGAAACATAAAATAAACGAGCGGGGTTGTAACAACTCTACAACTCACCCTAAAGAAAAATAAAAAATATAATAAACTAAAATAAAATATTATCTATATCTCTACTACTCCCTCCCCTAAGATGAAGGGAGACTTCATCTTAGGAAGAATGAAAAATAAAATGAAGCTTCATGGAATACAAGTCGGAGAAATCGGTAGCACAGCAAATCAACTGTAATGATCATCATTCTGAAGAGTTGGTAAAGAGAATGTGCTGAAATGAACATCAGCTAAGGAAGGAAGGGCTGACATTGACATCAGCCACCAAATATAAATGGTGCCGGGATGGACATCGACAAAATCAAATGTTCTGAAATGAACATCGGCAACATGAACCATGCTCCCCCGAAGAAGATGAAATCACGGCCGGAAGAAACAAGATTTGGAAGTGGTTCGGTTCGATTCAAAATTGGTTCGATTCGGAAGTGGTTCGGTTCGATTAGAAACAAGATTTGGAAGGAGAAAAGAGACGCGACAGTAAAAGTAGCCATTATAGAAAGAGAAAGCGGGAAAATAGAGAGATTCTAGAGAGTGAGAGAGAGTGAAAAAGCAGAGAGAGAAAATTCAACAATTCAGAATGTGAAGTGGAGAGTTTGAATTCAAAAATTCAACAATTCAGAAAATTCAAAAATTCAACAATTCAGAAAATTCAACAATTCAGAAAATTCAACAATTCAGAAAATTCAACAATTCAATTTGGGATCTTTGCGTAGAATAATGTTTTGGGAAACATGAAGAGGTTTGGAGTTTTCAGAAGCAGAGTTGGCCATTGAAGAAGAAAATGAACAATACGAATACAGTTAAAAAATGGTGTATAAAAAAATTATGACGATTCGGGGCTTCACAGTAGCATCAAGTAAGTAAGAAAAAGAGAAGAAAATCCGGAAAATTCAAAAGAGTGAACCGGAGGAAGGAAGGGGAAAAGGTACAGATGCAAAGGAGATCTGGATGATCAAGAGATTTTAAAAAAATGATGGCAGCGGATACTCCGTTCATGGAGGGTGAAAAATTTGCTCTGATACCATGTCAAATTCTTAATACTGGAATACTTCTCTTTCATTCATTCTTTTCCTCATAATCAGATGTGTATTTATACACAAACTGTACATTCAAAATCCTAACAAACTAGATAAAATAAAGGAAACAAACTTCTGATTCTAAAGGAAACAAACTTCTGATTCTATCTATTTTGAATTTCAAATTGCTACATTCCAACATAAACTACTTACAATTAACAGCGATGAAGAGCATACAAACGTTATGTGAGTGCTACTAATCTGAAATCATAGACGCCTAGATAAAAGAGCTAGTTTATGCGGAATTGACTGTTCCAAAGCTCATCATATTGCCCAAGAGATTGGAGTTGAAAACAAATTTGTCATGGACCTAACTAAAAGAAAATTATACTCACTTCCCAAGTACTTGAATGGAAATGATTTTGTAATTATCTTGATTACTTGTTTTAGTCTTTCTACCTCAGTGAACCCAAGTGTTCTATTATCTTTTATGCATAGGGTCGTTTTGGATGTTATCAGAAAAAGGGTGATGAGAGAGATGTGGTGAGGTTGGTGAGCATTCAGTGTGCTACAGAGGGTTCAGGCACATGATGGTTTACCCTGCTGAGGACAGTGCACTCATTCAAATGACAGTGCAGGGGTTTCAAGATGAAAAATGCTCATGAGCTAGTTAAATAGGTTTTGGGTTAGAAAGTTACTTTTAAGTTACATCAAGATTGAACTTTACACTCTCAATTACCTTGGGCTTGTTTATCTCTGCTTATCGAGAATACTAATTTTTGTTTCATTCCATTTGGTTTTGTTTTTCTTCTCATGAGTTTCTGATTTTAGTCTTTTGGTAATAGTCAACACACTTGCTTATTTGAAATTTTCAATAATTTGTGTTGCTGTTACTGCTTACTATCATAATCTCCACTTCCTGATCCTGAATAGCTCTATATGTATTGTGAAAACAGTTTGGGGTGGAATTTGGATTACTCTCAATTTATAATATCGAACTTTTCATAAATAGGTGATGTTAATATTTTTCAAGTGCTTTGGAATCATATTCGTAAAACAGTACTTCTGTTTTTTCATAAAACATGTGCATGTAAGATTTACTCCATAAATGTGTGAAATAATCTGGGAATTGGTGCTTGCCTTTTTCAATGAACATTATAAGATTGCTCTCACAAAGTTCTTTATACTGTTATACACTTCAACTATCTTGTCAACCAAGGAGTGGCCAGAAAAGAAAGGGTGGACAAAATACCTTCATTTTGGAGCATCCTTTTATGAGTACATTTCTCAAGTTTGGAAATTTGAATGTGCGATTCCAGGAACAGAAATTCTTCAAACTTGGTGGACCTGTGAGTTCCAGATATACTTGTTTCTTGAGGGCAAATTTCAATTTCCAGATCTCCCCATTTGTTTGTAATCCAAAGCTCAATCATTTTGCAGTCATTGGTGTTGTGAAATGAACCAAACATGGCAATGAAGAAGAGGATGGTAATCAAGCTAAAGTAACATTCACCTTCTTCCATGTATTCTTTAACTGATCCAGATGGGCAATGCAAAATTCTCTTTCAAACAGTGCAATTTGTCCCAGGTGGATCAACTGCAGGTCCTCAACTGGAATATCTCCTTAAAGGACTATGGTGCACATAAAGTTCAATGAGATTAATGGGAAATTTCTTACATGGGAAAGTTACCATTCCACTATAGAAAGGAGACAAAACTTTGTTGAAGAAGTCTGAATTGGGCATTGTTTATCATCATCTAACCATTCTGATTTAATAATAGTTCCACTAAATTGGGTATTATCTGTGTAAGTTATTCATTAAATAAATTTGGGGTATAAAATACAAGATACAAAGAAGAAGAAAAAAATTAGCTTTAGCAAATCTACTTTTTAAACATTTCTCAAGTATTTTTTTACTATAACTTCTTACTAGTCTGGCTTATAAACATTGTACAAGGTAGGCGTAAAACAAAATGCTCCACTAGTTATTCCAAGTTGTTTTCCCGAGAAAACCATCGTGACGTATGGGACTTCCACAATTGAATAATATCAAATATCTAATGCCTCTAACCATTGATTAGTGGGGTCCCAGAATTGAACTAAAATAAAGTATTGAAGTTCATAATGCTCATGTTTTGATTCGAAGTAGTTATCTTGAGAAAACCATTAGGATTTTAAATGTACCAAAAAAAAAATTGATTTTAAGAAATTAAAAGCATTGTGTATAGAATTGTGGTGGTGGTAACAATCTCACATGTCCCTTCGTGCTTTTGAAAATTGAAATATTTTTGGACAAAATGGCACGGGCCCATTGTGTCAGAACAATAATTATAATGTGTGGATGCTTTTTCTATAAGATTGCATCGTTACAACGTGTTTTTTGAAAGCATCTTAAAAGCAGGAAGAGCAATTGTGTTGAATGGAAACAATCCAATATAAAAAAACATATGGCTATTAGCGTATTCAATGAACCATACACGTTAGAGCATGTTAGTTTGGCAAATGGACCCCATAAAGGTACACCATACATAGGAATCTCCTCAAAAAAGATTTGATGACAATTTGATATTCTATATGCTTCTTATAAAAATGAACATATACTTATACATCATGTTTGGCAAGAGAAAAATAAAAGAAATACATATAAATTCCTGTGAATATGATATTACAATAATAGGGAAATTTTGGATTCTCTTTGTATTCTAATTAACAAGAAACAGTGTTTGGGAAATCTTCCTATTTTTTTTTTTAATAAATCACATGTATTTTTCACATGAACAATCTTGTTCGGAGTGAGTACAGGATTAAGACTTATGGTATAGGATCGAACACGTTGCTCTCGCCTCCACTTTACTATCATCCTAGTTTCTTTACTTTCACTGTCAGGAACAACACAACACCTGCAAAAGGATGAGGTAAAAAATTTCAGTGCAAATTCAGAAAGAAAGAAGTAAAAGAAATAATATCTACCACTTGGAACAGATGGAACAGAGAAAAAAGTATCCTAGTACACTGAAACAGATTCTGGTTTTTTTGTTATGACTTCTTGCATTTCTGCTTCTGAGTCTTTGAAGCATTTCTTGCTCAGTGAATATCCCCTCCGGTGAGCTCAAGAACACTGTGCGTGGAACTAGAGGAGACCATAACCCACTTTGTTCATAATCAAAGTCAAACTGTGACTCATCATAGAACTTCTCCAGCAACCTATCAGATACAGACTTAGGAACAAGTTGAACTTGAACCTTGTGTGGAGAGGTGTCATGGGAAACATTGGTTTTAGCTAGCATTTCACTCAAGGGGTATGTATGGGAAATTGGCAAAAGAAAAATTGAACAATGATAATATTCCAATGTGGTGTTTGTGAGATAATGAGAATACAGGTTAGGAGTGATGTAGCATTTGAAAAGGAGACAAATTTCAAGAGGGGCTAATGATGCAGAAGGTGGGAACTCTGACAAGGACGTGTATGGCTGTATGCAATCATAGATAGGTCGTGAGCACCATAATATGAGATATATTGAGATTCTTGTTTGGTGTTTGAATGACAAGTGTTTCAGTTTGTTGTATGATCCTGCATTTAAATATATTTGAGGAAACCACCCTTTGGTGTTAATGGAGGAATATACAAACTCTAATGTGGCCTGGCCCTACTTCGTTGGTTATCCTGTAGCTTTTCCATGTAGGTTGTTGGTTAGCACAGAAGCATGTGTAGATGTTAGGCTGAGGCTAATGATTTCTGGGATGCCCATTCTGTCCACCTATATAAACTACTCTTATGTTATATGTAATAACTTTTTCTCCTACACACCCTTTGATAACTGTGCTTTTTTTTTTTTTCTTCAGATGGTGGAGCCCACAAATTTATCTCCATGACATGACATAACTTATCTCCTTTAACATGAGATTAAAAATCCATATATCATCATGCAAAATAATAGCTATTCTGTAAAGATAATATTCGATTTTTGTGCTTATACTATACAGGTCAATTGTTTCTGTAATTTATAGACATGAAATTAAGATGGAATTAAGTCCATTTATTTATTGAATGAATTAAGAAAGCACAGAGTTGATAGTTTGACCAAAATTCTGACAACGCTTGCCGGTAACTAGTCCATATTGTACCCCTTTTTCCTCTTATATTTTCAGCTTTTCATTTTTAATTTTTTTTTAATTTACACTAAGTATGATTGATCATACATAATCTAATTTATAAGAGTTTGTAAAAAAAAAGTTTGTAAATATAATATTCCCCTTAATTTTTATATAACATATTTAACTATATTTGTTTTCTCCTTGAGGGGTTATGTAAAAAGGTAATAGTTTTTTATGTAGTAAGAGATAAGTATTATGCAAGTGGGGTCCACTTTCAGGAGGAGAAAAAAAAATAAAGAGGACCCATATTAAATTTGTATGTGTAGGAGATAGATTCTATCTCATGTAAAAATTCCTATGTAAAAATGGCTTTTAATCTTTTTCCCATTTGTTTTATGTTTATGTGTGTATTATGGGGAGCTTTGTCTGCTCTTTCTTTATTCTTTCCTGTTAAAATGTCAGATTTTGTTTTCATCTTTTCGGTAAACAGATGAAATGAACATGAGGTATATGCTTCCTAAAACCCTACATGGAGAAAATTTTAACATCATTTCACTAACAGCCCGGGTGCCAATAATGATGGTTAAGCATGATGCCTCTGAAAGTTTTTTCATGTTGGAAATTTTTGTTTGGAATTTCCCTCCTCTCAAAAAATTTCAATGATAGAACATAAAGAGAAGGGGAGGAGGGAATGATGAAATTACTCTCTGTCACATACTTGAATGGATTTAATATGATTTCCTCTAAACAATAAAAGGTAAAAACTATGCTGTTTACTAATCTCATGTTACATAAGATAGTACTCTCATGTGTGTGACACAAATATGTGGGGTCCACAATTTAAAAAGAAAAAAAAAAGAAAAGAAAAAATTGGTACAAAATTTTATGGGTGTATGACATAAGATAGCTATCTTATGCAACATAAGAGTATCATTTCCCAAAAACTATTGAGTTAAAAAATTGAAGGAGCTATTTCACCAAAAAAAAAATATATATATATATGTTTTGAAGGAGCTTAGGAGGTTTTTTTAAATTCTCAATGTGATGATTGTAGATCGGGGCCTGAAAGAAAAATATGCTTAGAACTGCATAGGCCATCTTAAAGATAGCTAGCTAATAGGAATGAATGCATGATTAAGGGACGACTGACATACATGTAATGGTACTATAAGTAATAAGAATATTAATGAATGCGATCATATGGAAAAAGAGCAAAATATCACTGCAATTTGACTTTTCTTCTTGCATCTAAAGGCGCTGATTTGTGTAATCAGTATCCACAATGAATAAACGTTGCCAACAACCAAATAGAGTCTAGGGTAGCATTATTGGTAAGAGTGTTTATCAACTGATCTAAATCGCGATAGTCGAATTGAAAAATCGATGACAGAATAAATCAAAAATTAAAAAAAAATCGTAAATTTTAATTGGATTGGATTGATTTTTGGATGGGTCGATAAAAACCGATCCAATCCAATATATTAATTTCCCTCTACTTACTTGGGTTTTTCGCCAATTATAGTCCAAAAATTTCTAAACTCAAGACTCATTAACCCATCAACTAAACCTAAGAAAAAAATCTAGTCACATCTCATCAAAATATTTTTTATCTTTATAGAGCTTCATATATCATTACCCAAAAAAAAATATATTATAGTTTACTAATGTTTTTGTTTATTCAATTTTTTTTTTTACAAAGCCAATATATACAAAAGATGCTATTTGCACAATAATCATGAAATAAATTTTAAGATTTTCAAAAAACCGAAAATCGATCCAATCCAAACCGAAAAAAAAATTTGGATTGGATGATTTTTGCTTCCAAAACAAATCCAATCCAGACCGCGAACACCCCTAATTGAATATTTCTACCACAAAAAAGCATAAACATTTTTTTTTCTATTTTAACTTTTTTAGTCATGAATAACTATTTTTACTTGACAAAAACAGTATAGTGTTCTCATGTTTCATGAACTTGCAGCCCAGAATATTGAAGCATCAACAAAATAATTTGAACTTCCGAAAAGAACAAATACATAAAGAAGTGATTATAGGGACTCCAGTTACTGGTCTGAGAGTATTGGGACTTACAACTTGAAACAGACTCTGTTTGGGTTGTAGAGCTTCTCAGAGCAACTATTAAGGTAATCTCATTATGATACCTATTTTTAGAAAATGGGGCTACCCAGGAATAACTTAGGGCCTAAAGTACAAAGATACCTCTGTTGAAATAATAGACCATATACATTGGCCTATCAGGTAGCCCCTCTCTTTCTTTAATTTATTTAAGTAAGTGAACGTCCATGAAAAAAAAAAAGTGGCTTCTTATACATCTTTTAGTCAATAAAATGTGTAACACTACTGGAAAAGGATCTCTTAATCGCGCTAGTGTCTTAAAATTTAATGCTTATAAAAATATTTGGTGAAATACAAAATAAAATTCTAACTACGGTTACGCTCTCTTACTCTGGAAGTAAATAAACATTTCTCTTCGCAATTCTGACAAATTTGTCCACCTACATTATTATACATGATGTTCTGCCGTTAAATGACAAAGTCAAATGATGTAGATTTTTTTTTTCTTTTAATGTTTGAATAGTTTTCATATTATAGAAGAGGTTTATAATTTTTTTAAAAACACGAGGATTCAGTCTAACTACGGTTACACTCTCTTACTCTGGAAGCAAATAAAAATTTCTCTTCGCAATTCTGACAAATTTGTCCACCTACATTATTATACATGATGTTCTGCCGTTAAATGACAAAGTCAAATGATGTAGATTTTTTTTTTTAATGTTTGAATAGTTTTCATATTATAGAAGAGGTTTATAATTTTTTAAAAACACGAGGATTCAGTCTTTTTTTTAAACAATCCCCCCGCCCCCCGCCCAAAAAAAAACACATATACAATTGTATCAAAGATAAAGTTTGACATCTTATCTAAGATTCGTCGATCTTGACTTGATCTAATGACTCTGATTTATAAGCATGTTTGATCTGTTTTGATCTAACAGCTCTCAGATGAGGTGTCAAACTTCTGTTTGACACTAAGGTCAAAGGATCATGCCCATATATATATATATATATATATATATATATATATATATATATATATATATATATATATATATGAGGCAAGATCAAGAATAATAAGTCTTACACCAAATCTTAACCATTGATTTTCTGCATCTAACAGTTAAGATTTATTATGTTTCACTTATTAATTAATTTTTCATTCCCAATAAATCTCAACCATTGGATGCACGGAAATCAACGATTAAGATTTGATGTAAGATTTATTATTCTTATACCGATATAAGTTGATCTTATCTCTCTATATATATATATATTATATTATAGGAGATAAAATTTTCTTATAAAAATAAACCAAAGTCAATTGCATAAGAGCAGACAATATCCGGCAAAAAAATTAATTTATTGTTTTTTTAATAAAAAATTACGAAAAAGTAATCGTTTTAAAAAAAATTACGAAACTATAGCAGTCAATCACGCCCAAAAGGGGGCGTGACCACTAGGAGAGAGACACGCCCTGTAGAGGGCGTGACCACCCTGGGTAACACGCCCAAAACAGGGCGTGACCAAGGGGGGTAACACGCCCAACCGAGGGCGTGACCCACCTGGGTCTATATAATCCCATTTTCACCATTTTACCTCATTTCACCTCCCATCTTCTCTCTCCAATCCTCTTCCTCCTCCTTCTCTCTAGATTGATTTTGGAAGGTTTTGCGCAGCGAAGCTCTGTCTCACTCGTGTAAGTCCATATTTATTTGTTCATTTTTTTTATTAACAACAATTAATATATGATAGTTATTAGTGACATAGATTATTGTTAGGGTGTTAGGAAAAAATACTAGTGACTTAGATAATTGTTAGGTTGTTAGAAAAAAAGATTAGTGACTTATATAATTGTTAGGGTGTTAGAAAAAAATATTAGTGACTTAGATAATTGTTAGGGTGTTAGAAAAAAATATTAGTGACTTAGATAATTGTTAGGGTGTTAGAAAAAATATTAGTGACTTAGATAATTGTTAGGGTGTTAGAAAAAAATATTAGTGACTTAGATAATTGTTAGGGTGTTAGAAAAAAATATTAGTGACTTTATTTAATTGTTAGGGTGTTAGTAAAATATTAGTGACTTTATTTAACTGTTAGGGGGTTAGAATAAAATATTAGTGACTTTATTTAACTGTTAGGGGGTTAGAATAAAATATTTGTGACTTTATTTAATTGTTAGGGGTTAGTAAAATATTAGTGACTTTATTTAATTGTTAGGGGTTAGTAAATTAAGTGAAATTAAATTTTATTATGTGTAAATGCTATTAAATGCTATGTAATTAAGTGAAATTAAATATTATTTAGTGTAAATTAATATAAAATCAATAGTAATTTGGGTACATTATTTTTCATTTGTAGTAGTATTCTCTATTATGGCTCATTCATCCTCATCAGAGTCCTCACGCTCTGGATCCGATGGTGATCTCGAGTCATGTGATCCCTGTACGCATGTACTTCCTGGCCCATATAGGTGGGAGGTACTACGTAAGAGGACACAACGCTCTCACGTTTCACAACTTGTGTGGAACGAGGACAAGGTGAGGGCGTTAAAGACAAGGCGGGGTAAGCTTCAGGGGGGACCACATCACGATGATATACCAGACGTCGTGGCCAACTATTTAACAGAAGCTGGGTTCATACACGTGGCTCGTATGAGTCATATTCAGGTATGTAATTTGTAAATTTTTTTAATTAAAATATCGTATGTGGACTTTGTATAATTGTTGTTTTTCCTTCAGATCGATACCCCCATGATCTCTGCATTGGTAGAGCGGTGGAGACCTGAGACACATACGTTTCACATGACCCAGGGAGAGATGACGATTACATTACAGGACGTGGCTGGTATACTTGGTTTGCCTACTGACGGGCAAGCAGTTACCGGAGCTACAGCATTGAATTGGGTTGGTATGTGTCAGCAGGTCTTTGGGACTGCCCCTGTTTCAGGCACAGACATTCACGGGGGCGATCTACGTATTTCTTACCTGGACAGGATATATGCAGATTGGTTTGCAGTAGCACACAATCATGAGGAGGTGCGGCGTTACACTAAGGCACACATTTTGCGGCTATTAGGCTCATGGTTAGTGTGTGACAAATCAGGTGGGAGTAAAATTGCCTGTCGTTACATTCCGCTGCTAGCAGGGGACTTTACTGACATCGGCAGCTATAGTTGGGGGTCTGCGGTTCTCGCCCATCTATTTAGACATTTATGTGTGGCAACAAACCCGCGGACTGTTAATATGGGTGGTTGTCATATATTACTGCAGATATGGGCTTGGATTAGATTCCCTCCCATTTCACCACCCATCCCACAGCCTACCCACCCCGAGTGGCATTTTGGTCACAGGTATATTTTATTAACTCATATTGACTAATTTATTACATGTTCATTTTCCGTATTAGTATGATAATTTGTTACTTATTCTATGACAGGTTTAATTCCCTAACTCCCTTTAAGCCACATGAGCAGTCTTGGTATCGGGCAAACCTTGACACGCTTTATAGAGACGAGGTTTGTGCTAACTATTTAGTAATAGTTTTTAATTAATTTACATGTTATAGTTGGGGGTAATTCTGTACCTGTTACTAATTTTTTTATATGTAGGTTGTGTGGCAGCCATATGGAGAGTACCTGACAGCATTGTTTGTATCTGATCATGAGCGGTACTTATGGTTGGCCATTACTCCTATCATTTGCTTCCACACAGTTGAGTACGCTCAACCGGATAGATGTATGCGACAATTTGGTTTAGATCAGCCCATACCACGGAGACCAAGAAAGCTTAAGGGTGTTCATGATCTAACTCTGCGAGGGAAGAAGGATGATAATTGGGAGCGTAAGATGAGGGCCTTCATACATCGGTGGACGATCAGAGATACGTCCATACGTGTTCCCCCTGTACTTGTAGGGTTGATGTCCCCGAACCATGAGTACCTACACTGGTACAGACAGCGAGGGAAACGGTTCGTCGCCAGGAAAGCTGCAAGGGTTGGACGAGCAGTGAGTTTTGACAATTCAATTTTGAATTTGATTATGTGTTTTATACAATTTTGAATTTGATTATGTACAACCATACGAGACTCCCCCAAATCATGCCATGGTTGAAGTTCATTACCAGACCTGACACATTCTTCGTCATTGTCCGATGCACTCGCATCCTCTGCAAGAAGACGATCCTCCATTGCAATATTTTCTTCATCATCTTCGTCATACTCCTCATCCATAACCCAAGTAGGGTCATGTTCATCTTCATCAGACATGTTAACAGCAGGAGCAACAGATGAGGATGCAATAACAGGAGAAGTAGACCTAACTGACCTCATTGGTATAACAACTTCCTCCGCGGTGGTAATATCCACATACAACTCTAGGAAATCCTTTCGGGATTGGTTGGAAAACTCTTCCATTACCATATCGATGTCTTCATCATCGACCAATTGCAAGCTCATGTATTGTTCAAGTTGCCATAATCTTGCTGTGACTAGAGTGATCAATTGGTTGTCTGCGAGACATAATTTTTGACGTATTTTCTGATGCAGCTCTGCAACCGTTGAGTTCCGTTTAATACGTGATGGCCTTTTCTCCCCTGCAAAAATAACACCACGACGACCTTCTTCTATCCTACCGTTAAAATAAAGAACAACACGAATAGTATCAGAACTCATTTTAAAAATCAAAATATGAAAAGATAAAATAAAATACGAGTAAACAAGTGCAAACTATCAAAGAGTTTTAAGCATAACAATGAGAGAGTTGTGAAGAGTGTGTAGGAGGGTGGACGTTTAAATAGAGTGCAGTTTAGTCACTCACGCCCAGGATTGGGCAGGACCACCCAGTGGGTCACGCCCTACGTTGGGCGTGTTACCCCTGTGGGTCACGCCCTTCCTTGGGCGTGTCTCTCTCCTCCTTGGTCACGCCCTGTTTTGGACGTGTTACCCAGGGTGGTCACGCCCTCTGCAGGGCGTGTCTCTCTCCTGGTGGTCACGCCCCCTTTTGGGCGTGATTGACTGCTATAGTTTCGTAATTTTTTTTAAAACGACTACTTTTTCGTAATTTTTTATTAAAAAAACAATAAATTAATTTTTTTGCCGACAATATCCCTTAAAATGGAAAATTTTTCCCTATTCAGCATGAGTACCAAAGTCGGTACTCCCCTTTTCCCAAATTGGAAAAATGTGGTTCCATTTAAATTCATGTCTTTTTACATAATTCCCTTCAAATCTTGATTCTTTTCTTCTTTTAGAAGTGATGTTGGTACTACGGTAGCACCGAAATGTCTCCCCTAGAAAGGCCTAGGTGGCGGAGGAAGAGAGTTCGAAAATACTATTTTGAGATGATATTTTCTCCACTTTCTTTAATGCCTTTATCTCTTCAGTCTTAAGCAATTATTTCGTGCATATTTTTTTTGGATTCAGTAACCTTAATTATTAGGCGAGTGAGATCTTTCAAGTATATCCATGATTCAGGTGAGAAAAGGGACCCACATAAATATGAAATTAATTTTGAGTCACGCAAGGTGTCAATTATCTAAATCTTGCCCGAAATGTCATCTTTATGATCCAATACATGTTCTTTTGACAATTTGTGTTCGGTATGACTTATACTCTGTATTCAAATGACAACCCTCGTTGGCCAGATGCAAAGAAAGCCAATGAGGGTCCTATTTTGTTTTTTTGTTTTTTATTTTTATGATTGTGTCGGTGTATTTGGGGAAATCTATGTGTGGAAGTCTATATCTATATTCTTTCTTCCCTTCTCTTTTTTCTATTTGTGAATGTATATGCTTGTTCGACCCTAACAATTTATTTATCTTTGAAGTTCGTATTGTCATTTGAGCCAACCCTCATGTATATTTTCATTTCTTCGTAAAAAAATAATGAAATGGAATTCAATAATGAAAACAATAAATATATTATGTTATTCATTAGATGATACCAAAATAATCTCCAAGTTTTTCAAGATATTTAATAGCAAGTGATAAGATTTTCTTATTTTCTTTTTTTTTTCCTCTACATAAATGAGACAGCTCGTTAAAATGCATATATAACAATCACAATACAAAAAATTAAATATATTACCTTTTTCTCATACTATTTAAAGTTTCACACTCATTAACACAAATAACGATTTAAGGGCATATTTGGTACGCAATATAGGATAAGGTCTGATTGTTTGATCTGATTAATTTTTAATATTATCCAGTGTTTGACATGATATTATATAAAATAATATATTATATAAGATAATATCATCAAATGTTTGGTAATGATAAAAATAAATATTTTTGACAAAAATATCTTTTAATAATGAATTTATATAATTCTTCCAAATATATCAGATGAGATTAGTTTTTATAGAAATCTGTTGATCACTGTGTCCAAGAAATATATTAATTTTTTATAAAAATAAGAGTATCCAATATTTTAAAAATTTACCGGTTAAAAACTTATTTTTTTATTTTAATATATTAATATTGAAATAATATATTAATTCTTGCGAATTGTATTAGTTAATACATTAATCCCTTATCAAACCTAATCCTACCTTCTTAGGCTTAATTAAGTTATATATCATTTTGATGTATACAGGGATCCTGCTGAATAAACTTATATTATATGATGATCACACCAAATATTTAAAAATGTCATAATATATAATATAATCTTATACTATCAGGCCTTATACGTCGTACCAAACAAGCACAAATGGAAAAACTGAATACACAATCAGAGACAAATTCAAACAAAAGAAAGAGGGAGAGCTAATCATAAAAAGATGGAAAAAATGATAATAAAGTGAAATTTTTTCACTTACAAAAAAAGTGATTTTTTTTGATAAATATCATAATACCAAAAAAAAAAAAGTGAGATTTACTTCAGCACTCCTTCCAAAAAGAGGAAATAGTACATTTGTTTTTGAAAAAATAATACCAAATAATATAAAATTACAAGTTGAATCTCAATTTTTATAACATTTAATTTAAAATTTATAAATACTACAATATTAGTGGGAAAAAAGGGGGATGGACCCCTTTATACGTAAGAACATTTTGTTCATTTTAAGAGCATGGGGTCCACATGAAATATCTTGAAACAATTAATAAAAGAGTTTGGTGTTTGTCATTTCAGGATAAAGATAGACACAAAATAATGGAAATCATAGGAGAAAAAAGTGAGCGATTTTTTTAATTTAAATTTTAAATAAAAAAATAATTTGTATGTATCTCTATCTTGAAATGATGTAATTTTATGTTATTTAAAATGATAAACACTTTTCCCTTAATAAAATCGACAAATTAATATATTGTTATAGAAAATGAGAAATTAGTGAAGAAGACGTGGGGGCCCACATAAAATATCTTGAAACATGGTGCAGGCTGTTCAAATGGACGGACAAGTTATGCTAATTACAACCAAGTTGGGGGATACCACACTCACACATCCTCCAACTACCCCTTCAACCCCAACCCCAATCTGTCTTTATTCATCACTATCCCCTACTTTTTCTATTTTTCCTTTTCCTTTTTTCTACTCTCGATCAAGTAGTAGTCAACAAAAATAAAAAGCAAAATAAAAAATAAAAATAAAATCAGAAAATAAAAATAAAAATTGGGTATCTTTTTTCTTGTGCTGAAACGAAGAACGTGTCAAACAGGCAACTCTTTTGTTGGTCTATTGCTTTGTCCCTCAACTTGTGGTCCCACACCACGGCGCCCTATACCGCCGGCGTTCCACCACCATTCCCCTCCTGAACACAACCGAGCACTCCGGCAGTTCCCCGAGGTCGGCGAACAGCGACTCGTCCTCTTCCCTCATTGGCAACAACACCGACGCCACGTCAGCGTCGTACTCCGCCATTATCGGGCTCTCCAGAACCGCCGATGACGTCGTCGTCTCCATCTCGCCAAACCATCCCAACTCGTCCCCGGCGAGGTCCGCAAACTTATTATCCTCCGGTTCGGGTTCCGGTTCCGGTTCCGCAACGACCTCGGGTTCGGGTTCGGGTTTTTTAGTGGGTTTAGCGGCGGCGGCGGAGGAGGAGGAGGAGGAGTGGTGGTGGTTTCTAGAAACTGGCCAAGGGTGGTTATGGTCGGAGGAGTAAGTAACGACGAGCATGGTGGGGTCCACGTGGCTCCTTTCAACTTGTTTCCTTGCCGGACACCCCTTGGAACTGCTACACCTGTAGTACCCTCTGTTGTCCCAACTCCAACAACAACAGCAACAACAACAACAACAATTCACAAAAAAAACAACCGTTACACGAGTTCAGTTTCTTGTCACCAATTCTTCAATCACAAACCTTAAAAAAACCAAACACGAGTAATAGAATCTTGTTGGTTCAAATCAATGATGATCATTTTATGGAAAATCATTACTATTATCATTATCTTTATTATTAGTACTTAATTAACAATTAATTACCTGGGATAAGGGGAACCTTTGATGGGTTTCTGTCCGTACTTTCTCCATGCCCATGAATCGGACGGTGGAGTGTTGCTCTCTCCTTTAAGCCTAGACCCTTCTGTTTCCTTAATTGGGATTTGCACCACCCTCTTTTGTATGGCTCGCCTGCTAATTAATTTAACAAAAAAAAATAAAAATAACCCTTTCATTAATTCACACAAGTTAATTGTGTAATTAGTGTATATATATGGCTGGAATACTAACCTTTTCTTAAGTGAAGAATTAGTTGGGGAAGGAACCAAGCCATCCATGTTAAACATGGTGGAAGAAGGAGGGGACTCGGCAATGTTTTCTTCAGCTATTACGTCAGTTTCTTCTTGTTCCTTATTGATGATATAGCGGTTGCTGTTGTTGCTGAATAACTTACTATCCATTTTCTTGAGATTTGGAGCTTCGAAACTCTGGTTGGTTTGTAATCTTGACCCTTGATCCCACCAGAAGGTGGTGAGATTTGACGATGGTGATAATTGTGGCTAGCCAAGCATGGAAAAGGGTTAGCTAGCTATTGATTACACAGAATAGAAGGAAATTAAGTAAACGGGGAAGAAGGAGGTGAGAGAACGGGGGAATGCCCTTTAAAAATGGGGATTCATATTGACAGATTGGCTATGGCCTTTGTTTATTAGAGGACGTGGTAGCAAATACTTCATCATATCGAAACTGACACTAATATATATGAATATGCATATGTCATTTGAAAGCAACCCTATATTTCTTTACTCGTTATCTTATAAGAAATTTTTCCCTCAGGATAAGCCCGTTGATTAGTTTAAGGGAACCAAGTCTACCCTTTTTGTCATATCTGGGGTACCCTTTCAATTACAACTTAGGTTACTTTTGCTTACATTTATATGCATATTTCCTGTTTTGTATTAACTCCTAAATTTAAGTGGACGGAATGGTGCATCTACAAGAATAAGGGAGTGTCAAAGTCCTTGTAAAGACACGCCCTATGATACCATGTAAACAATCTTGGGATACACCACCCCAAAAGCTAGCTCAAAGGGTGGGAGTGCCCAAGGCCTTATAAACTCCACATTAGTTACCCATATAACCAATGTGGGACTATATATGTCAACATACTATCAAGATAAATGAACCAGTTAACTTAGCTAGTTATAAACAAGGTGAAAAAGGAAGATAGTTCCACGCTCCACGTGCTTAGGTTATATAAAAAATAAATTGTATAAATTAAGAAAAGGGGCCAAAATTTTCACCAAACATAAGGGGGGAGTAGAACTTGCTTTCTTTATAATAAAAGGCTACTTTGATATTGTTCGCATGTTGAGTTTCCTTAACCTAAACCAAGGTGAATCTTATCCGTGGCAGAGATAATAATAATAATAGTTGAATTAACTATATTGTTAATTCCGTACTATCGTCGTCATATCATTTGCCATCACCATTTAATTACATATACATTATTTAATCGACAATAACGTTATCTATTAATGTTGTGTATTATGATTCATAGTTAAACCAAAAGGAATCACCCATTAATTTCCAACATAAAACTCACCCACTAACAAGTTGTAATGTTTCTTTCTATGTTGATGAAAAGTATATAAATGGGTATTATTGCACGAGATAAAAGAAATACTGTGGCCTGTGGATACACGGCTGCTCATGTAAACGGTTGTTACATATAATATGATTAGATCCTAAATAAAAGGGATATCCTGAGTTAAGTCCCACTTTCTATATTATAAGTATGACTAATTATTAGTTAATTAGTATAATGGGAGAAAGAAAAATACAATACAAAACTGAGCTATACAACGGTCACCACTCTAAAATTGTTTAAAATATACCTTTAAACAATGATGATTATATCAACTCATTTATTTTGGATCTAAATTCTAGAGAATGGGTAGCTTTCGAAGAGTTTAAATAACAGTTTTATTTTTGTCACGACGCATTCCTTCAATATCAGATCCCATTAGTTTTGACTTAGTCACTTATTGCAGGCTCTGTCACTCTCTAAGGGAAAGGGATTGGAAGTACCTATTGGCCAATATGTTCATTAAAAACATTGAAGACCAGAAAACAAATCAATCTTCTAAGGTTCCTAAAAGCGTGAAGCAATGCAACAACTATTTTTATATTATGGATCATTTATTATCTCCAGCAACCCAAATTTTTTATTGCGAAACACTTTCGATCCATTTTTCTTCTCTATTCTGTCAGAAAAACAATGACTATATATATCAAGGTTTTCATTTTATCCTTTAATATAACACAACAAACTTTCCTACACACATAACATTTTGTGGGGCCCACACATTTTAATAATAATAATAAAAAAATATGGCACGCAAAACGAATCTCTATAACATTACACAATCACTTTTCCTACAACATAATAAACATAAAACCTGTATATCAATATACAAATTGAATAAAAATAATAATATAATTACGTATCTCTAAGCTAGGTTTCTTGTTCCCCAATTTTTGACTCCCTGTCCTTGCGGCATTTGTTATGCCCATTATTCTCTTCACCTCAAATTTCTTCCTTGTTAATTAGTACCACTAATCTATATCTTATATATTTTGGTTTTTTATTTTATTGGGAAAAAAAATATCCTTTTGAATGACGCAAGCTTGTGTCCTTCTAGATGTTCTGCACAAAATATGATCTGTCATACTTTGTGTAATATTTAAAAAGTTATTTTTTTTCCTCTCCCCAGTCACATTGCTGACGTGTAAAGTGAAAAAAAGTAACTTTTCAGATTTACACAAAGTATGACCGGTCATACTTTGTGTAAGTCACTAAAAGGACACAATTTGGGTCCTTTTAAATGACACACACTAAACCCTATTTTATTTTATGAAGGTTGCTAAAGAGCTCGTTTGGCATGCCATGTTAATATTAAGCTTGATTGAATCCAAAAATAAAAATAAAAATTAAGGTTAAGCTTGATAAACTACGTTAATACAATAGATTTGATTTTGTCAATTATTTGGTGTGAGAACCTATGAAGCACCGACATTTCAAAAATTCTGACGTGTCGTGTCCGACACTTCGACACTCCCCGACACTACAACACGCGTTATAGAAATTCAAAAAAAAGTTCAAAAGTTGTGTTGCGTTGAGTTTTTAGTTCTAACTATTAGATTCGTTGGATTATGATTACCATTTTATTGAATTTAATATAAATATTTGGGATATCTTATGTTTTTTTGCAAAATTGATGCATACTATAAGTTTAGTTTCATTTTTTTGTTAAATATTGAATATTAAATATAATATACACTACATAAATTAAAAATATTATTTAATATTAAAACGTGTCCTAACGTGTCGAAATCTAACATTTTTTAGAATTAACGTGTCGGAGTGTCATGTTATATCGTGTCGTGTGTCCCGTGTCAATATCGATACTACATAGGTGAGAACTATGATCGGTAAATTATTCATCACACTTTTGTTATATATCAAATTGATGTACAACGTATTCAGGCTTAAAGGGAGGGGTGAGATTAGACTTGATTGGCTTCTAAATTGATGCATAAGCTTATGTGAAAAAATTTCCATCGCAACTCTAAAATCTTATCTATCACAAATGTAAGTTGCAAACACGTAGTATCAAATTTTCAATACATTAGTATTAACCACGAGAACCGAATTCGTGGGCCGGTCGATTATCGATGATAGCCAAAAATACATTTTCAAGTTGAGTGAACTTCTTTAACTAGCGGTGATCAAGTCCCACTTTATAGTAGATGTGCATGGCTGGTTGAATTCGCTCCAAAAGAATGATGATGCCGACGACTGACGAGAGTCAATATTATATTTAAATATTTTTATTTTTAAAACTAAATGTAATATAATTTTCTTAGGTTACGTTAAATATGACATTTTTTAAAATTTATTACAAATTGAACCAGTGCTATTTTTTAATATTATTTTTTAAAAGAAATAAGTTATACATTAAAAAAATATAAAAGACAAGATTAAATTAATTTTTATGACTTAATTAAATAGTAATGCATAAACAGTAACACAAATTGAATACATGTGATTATTAATATAAAACAAGGCTTTAATATTTCTAAAATAAATGTAGATAAGTTATCTACATTCGCTCCTAAAATGACATCGTTTTGGATTAAAAAATTATAATGAAAAAGACTATTATAAACTTGAAATAAATTATAATTACAAATATATAAACATAAGTTAAATCATTGTGTTTGTTATGGCCTCTATAAATCTGTTATTGACTATTGAATCTAGATTCTTGTTCGAATTTTGTTAACCTCTGCATACATACCTTTTTTTTTTATCAATTGAATGTGCACTGTGTTTATAGGTTTTTTTCTAGGCTTTATAAACTTTTTTTTTTTTCCAAAGTTAGTATGACAAAACAAATTTATATGAATGTAGTATAATTTTTGTAAGAAGTGTAAAATTTTGTCTTATCTAATGTTATACAGCACATCTAAACATAGAGTAGGGTTATATTGATATATTTTTTTTTTTTACAAACTTATAAAGTATATTATATCTGACCGGTAATACTTTACTCAAGAGTATATTTTCGTTCAGACATAGTGTAATTTGTAAATAAAAATTTTATAAATATAACCTCCCCTAAGCATAAGAGAATACAATCTTATGGAGTACAATATCCATTAACGGTTTTTATAATAAGGAATACTAATAAAATTTTCAAATTATAAATATTATTAAAACTATTAAGAGATATTAATTATTATAAATATTTTTATGGACGAACTAACTATTAATATTAATAACATTATTTTATTAAAAAATTAAAATTTAGGGAGGGGCGGCCGTCAATGCTTGCCCCTCTCTCGCTTCTCTCCTGGCAATATCTTGTATAATGTTACACCAAATGTTGCATGGTATTAAAATTTTAGGAGACCGTACATAATTAGGCTTTATACTACTATATATGTTTTAACTATCATGCCTCATCTTATTATGTTATTAAACGACCCTAAAGAATCAAAGTCATTTTACCAAAATAATCGAACGTTCTTATTGACTCTTAATGGATATAAAAAATAATATAAGCAATCCTTATTATTTTATTCTATACAGGAATTGTCCTTAAATTAAATTAAAATTATAACTATTTGTTTTATTCGCGCGCACCGCTCTAATTTTATTTTGCTTTGTCAATTGCCACACGTAGTCACTGCCGCACATTCAAAAAACAGTTTCCCCATAGGGATTTGATTTTCTCATGTTGCATGAGAATTGAATTTTCATATTGTGACTCAATTAGTGGTGGATCCCACATTTATTAAAAAAGAAAAAAGAAAAGAAAAATTTTGCACGCAAATCGAAGGATCACAACATGATAATTGAATTCTCATATAACATGAGAAAATGTTTTCCCTTTCTTTTATTTTCATATTTTTGTCCTTAGTTTTTTTTTTGGAACTTATAGTAGCCAACCCAAATTAGCTTTTCCTGTGCGACAGATTTATTTATTTATTTTAAAAAAATTATATATGGGTAGGACAGAAATATTCCGAATATTAAAAGAGTAAAAGTGTAAAACATCTTAACTTACACATTTAATTATTCATTTTATCAAATTAATTTAATAAATAATTAACTTATAACTAATCACGAATCTGAATGAAAAATTTGTTACCTTTAAATAAATTAGTAGTAGAATTAAATTAACAAATAATTAATTAGATGGGAATCAAAACATCTCACTTCAACACACCGACAGTTCTTGTCCTTTTCCTTACATATACGCTAAACTTTGACAAAACTTGTTTGAATTTTTCTACAATTCAATTCTGTGGGAAAATCATTTTCCTTTTTCCTTTTATTGAAACACTATACAAATCAATGATATCCACCTTGTATGTATATTCGAAAATAATGTAAGTTTGATGATCCCAAAGCCCACTGACGTGGTAACAAACCAATGGAATGTAGTTCACATGTCTCGGAGAATCATGATCCATGTAACGTGTAAGTCGCATTAAATTTGAAGACTTTTTCCCAGTATTATTATTATTTTATGCAGTTTTTATAATCAACACGTTAATGTGGACATTAGTTTTTGTGGAATCTAATCTCACAATCCTCACAGCAAAATTTCAATTCAAACTTCCAAATTAAAATATTTCACGCTATTTTTTTTTTTCCTTTTACAATGTAGGTTTATGACCCGGTATGTGAATACAAAAACTAAGTTAATTAATTGTATATGGCTAAGAGATACAATAAAATTATACATGTATCTCTTTTTAATTGTTTTAAGTTTTGGGAAGAGTTGGTTATATAATATGATATATAAACTAATGACTAAGTGGTTTTGGAGTTAGACATTTGTGTCGTCATGTCAAATTATAAAAAGAATAAATTTAAGCATAAGCTGACCAAAAATAAATAATGAATGTGCATTACTCACGCTTTGAAAAAAGAAAGAAAGAGATATAATAAAATTCTTCTTGTATCAGAAAATAAGAATTTGAAGACTAAAAAATAAATAAAATCGAATTCATTTAAAAATTTTAGAGTTAATTGTATGATAAATATATATAAAATTTTTTATTTTTTTGGATACATGATAAATATAACACTAGTTAAATACGAAGCCTTAAAAAAATTTAGTGTTATTTGAACTTATGCTCTTTGGCCTATGAGATTTTCTTAACACAATTAATGATACATATATACAAAATATTTACCCTTATAACTCCCTCACGTACTTCCAGACAAAATTTAGATGATAAACTTGTCTTCTTCTAACCTTTTAAAAATATATTTAGATGATTCTATCTTCCAGCCTATAAAAACTTTATAACTACATCTTTAAAAGTATCATTACTTGATTCTATCTTCCATAATCAACGCATCTTGACAAAGTCACATTTGACCATCAACAAGATAGTCAAAAATATTTTTTTTTTTTTGGTAAGCTTCAAAAATATTTTAACACGAAAATATTATCAAATAATTTGTAAATTTTTTTATGAATTTTCCATATAATTTGATCATTTCCCAAAAAAATTAAAATATAAATGTTTATAAATCATAAAAGCAAGGTAGTTAAAATCAAGTTTTTACATAAAAATATAAAAGAGATAAAAAATTATAAAATGTAAAATTATAACTAAAAAAAATCATAAAAAAAATAAAAGCGCGGCTTGAAATGTTGATAAAAACATTTTGATGAAAAAAAAAAATCATAGAAGCACATTTTTAAAATGAATTTTTAACTACCATGCATACAAGTTCAGAACAACCAAATAGCTATTATAAATCATAAAAGCAAGGTAGTTAAAATCAAGTTTTTACATAAAAATATAAAAGAGATAAAAAAATTATAAAATGTAAAATTATAACTAAAAAAAATCATAAAAAATAAAAGCGCGGCTTGAAATGTTGATAAAAACATTTTGATGAAAAAAAAAATCATAGAACACATTTTTAAAATGAATTTTTAACTACCATGCATACAAGTTCAGAACAACCAAATAGCTATTAATTATTGGGCCTTGGAACACACATTTAATATCAAATACCAATAATGTCCAATTTTAGAAGTAATCAATCCAAACATCGTAATTTGGCCTATCAGAAAAAAAAAAAAATTATCAAAGAAATAACTTATGTCATTTCACTCTCATAAAAAGGTGAGATCCATATTTTTTTTTGTCTATTCTCTTCCTCATGATCTATTCCTTTCTATAATTTAAAATGACACATACTTTTCCTTATGACATCTAGTTAAAATCTTGTTTGCCAAAATAAAAGAGTACATATATATAAGATGGCAAAAAAATTAAAATAATACTTTTTAATTAAATAATTACGTATTTATTGCAGTTTTGGAAAAAATTACGGATCTATTGCACACGCCTCTTTTGGGCGTAACATGTGACGCCCCATTGAGGCGTCTCACCCTAAGGGGAGACGCCCCAATGCGGCGTCTCTCATGAGGTATTGACACATGTCATTTTTTTTTCCAAAAAATAAATTAATTAATTTAATCATAAAATTTCTGAAGGCCATAACTTTTGACTCGAGTATCCAAATCAAGTAATTCTTTTTTTGATTCGACTTAATTTTTTGAGATCTACGTAATAACATCTCATTTGACATATTTTATTTCTCCCAAACACAATTTTAATTTGTAAGAATGGTATTATAAGAGCGGTTAAACCCAGAAGCCTTTGAGTTCTGGATTTGTGATTTAATATAAAAAATAAATAAATTTTGATTTGTGATTTAAAATTTATTTTTAATAATATCTTTTTATTATAACAAAAATTTGGTTTGTGATTTAAATTTAAAAAAAAATATTATTCATAAGGAAAACAAAATAAAGGTTTGATTTGTAAATTAAACTAAAAAATCAATTTGAAAAATATGTAGAAATAAAGGAAATAATTAAATAAATATTCTAAATCTCTAAGGAAGAAGGATATTATTTTTGAAATTAATGATTAATGCTATAAGCTTCTGGGTTATTTTTCGTGGTCTGAAATTAACGATGGCTTATGAATGTTTTTCAAAAATAAAATTACTTAAATTAGGCGTGATTGCCTCTTTATTGAAACCCAATTTAGACGAGATTGGTGACGTGTCAGGTTTTGAGTTTAAATATCAAATCAAATCACGTCACCAATCACGTCTAAATTGGGTTTCAATCACCTGTGATGTTGATTTGAGTCTGAGATCCCAGAGATAGGTGATAAATCCATAGAATCTTCAAGAATGAAAGTAAATGCTGCATTCAAGCTCTGGTTTGTGATTCGGCGATAGAGAAGAAAATCAACAAGAGAAATTGAATCTGAAAAGAGAAAAGGAAAAAAGAAACAATTAAAAATTAGGTTTTACTAATTATGTTGTGCCTTGTTCGACTTTTTGGATAAAAAATCCTTGAATCTTTCATTGCGATTCTCTGCAGAGTCGTGCAAAGACACATTGGCTCATATACCTCCACGGGCATAGAAGGATCAGAGAAGGAAAATGAGGCGTATTTTGGAGAAAGGAATGAAGAAAGGCGTAGGAGAGAAGAGAAACAATATAAAAAGAAAAAGAAATGAGAAGCAAAATAAGCGAGAATAAGAAAAGATTTATTGTGATAATTGATTAACAGAAATATTTTGCCACATTAAGTGCGTACTAAAGATGTGTTTTACGACGTTAAATTTAAATGTGGGTAAGATAATGTGCCTAGACTCCGCCTTTTTTTGTAGTGTATATCTATAGAATTATTGATGCATGCCATCAATAATTCGTATGTCATCTCTAAATAGCATCGCCTAAATTAATGACTCGTACTAATATGAATTTGTGCCTATAAAAATGAGGGATTTGTTTTTCTCATGTTACATGATAAAACAAATCCTTCCTACACACACCATAAAAAGGTTTGCCACTCATTTTTTTGTTTTAAATGGATGTGTCCCACACTTAATGTATCTATGACATGATATTACAATTCTTCTACAACATGAGATATATTTTTCCCTAAAAATAATGACTAACATACTTTTTGGTCATATATATTCACCTCAAAGAACTAAAAAAACAAGTTTCAATGAGTGATCAGCATATTCCCTTTTCTTACTCCACAATCCCCGACTATGAACAACTTGCTAAAAAAAACGAAGAAGAAGAAGAAGAAGGCGAAAAGTTAATGCTTAAAAGTTCCGATTTCCTTAATAATTTGTGCTATGAGATTTGGTAGCTTTTTTAAAAAGATGAAAAGGGGGAAAGACAAAAAAAAAGAAAGAAAAAAAGGGGAAGATTTAGATCCTCTTGTTCTTAAATAACATGACATGACTTTTTTTTTGGAAGAGAAAGATACAATTTTTACCATGTAAACCTACCATGATTAGTTGCATGATATCAACTAGTTATATTAAAAAAAATTGCGTCTCTCTTTCTTTAATAAAACTACAACGTATTATTTAAGGAAAAAATATGTGTCATTTCAAAGGATGTAAAGTTGTGTCATTTTAAGATAGAGAAAGAGATAGATAAAGGAGGAGAGAGAGTTGACAAAAAAATAAAGGTGTGGATCTCATCTCTTTGTAAGAATAAAAGTATATAAATTATGTTATTTAAAAGGATAAACATATTTTCCGTTATTTAATAATAAGAAAGAACCCAAGTTAAAATAAAGGGTTATATGTTTCTCCTTTTACAGTAAAAATAAAACTTTTTCTTGCTGACTCATTGAAGTGTGGGGCTCACTTATATTAAAAATAAGAGAAGCAAAATAGTGGAAGTCATTGTGTGTGCAGAAAGGAAGAACATTTTCAGTATGACTGGGTACAAATTATTGAGTGCGGCTAGAGATTTTACACTATGCATTCCCTGGAATGCATAATATAAAGTAATAAAGTCATTTTTTTTTCTGATATGACACACTCCCATTAATTCATTGTATCTATGATTGTAATACTATAACCCTAAATGTGTGCAAAAAGAGTTATGTTTTTCTTATAAAAGGAGAAACATATAACCATAAAATAAATAAATAAAAGCGCAGAGAGAGAGGAGTGCGCTGCTTGAAGCTTGAGCTGGTTTAGTTTTTGGATGAAATAGTAAAATTACCTTTTACTATTCAAAATGTACAGCCCATGGTTTTTTCTTTTTTTCCCAAAGTGGCGTTGTATATGTATTGATTTTTTTTTCTTCAGTAAATTCCAGGTGTATTGATTTGGTTACACTGTTTTAAGAGGCAAAAAATAACATTTTAACAATTTTTTTTATTGCTTCAAGACAGATGAAACAATTATTATTAAAATCGGATCGAACCAACGGTTCGACTAATTGGCTCGAAAACTAACCCGCTTTAAACAATGGATCAGTTACACAATTGAATCAGTGTCAACCTAATAAACCGGTGATGAACTATAGTAATAGATATTAATCGGTACCAATTTTCTTCCTCAAATTGGTTTTTGAAAATTTGCACAAAATAGGGATGGATAGTAATAGTATGGTACTTACCATTAGGTTATATTTTGTTATTGGTTAAGATATATCATTTAATATATTTAATATATAATTAAATATAAATATTTCATATGTAACAGCCAATGGAAGTCAAACTTTTGTCACGGGGATAGACAAAATAACACTTACCACTAATAATCTGTCAATTGAACCAGAGATCCAGATTAAATAACCAATAACCGATTAACCCAGTATTTCTGCCGGCCAAATTTAATAACGTTCAATGAAACACCAGCGAGTAGGGATGTGGAAAATAACCATAAAAGTGGGTCGAACCATGAACCGAACCGAACCGCTCCATAAAATAACCGGTTTTAAAAAACTAGTTCATAAACCGAACCGGTTTTTAAAGAACCGGTTCATGAACCGAACCGGTTTTTAGAACCGGTTTAAGAACCGAACCGGTTTTTAGAACCGGTTTAAGAACCGAACCGTTTCCGAACCGAACCGAACTATTTTCAAACCAAACCAAATTAATTTTTATAACTTTATTTTTTAAATTTTTTAATTTTTTTCTTTTCAAAAGAGGGTCGACCCGAACCGGTTCCGAACCACTTCCGAACCGGTTCCGAACCGAACCGAACCACTTTCGAACCGAACCGAACCACTTCCGAACCGAATCAGTTTTGGACCGAACCGAACCACTTTCGAACCGAACCATTTAAACCAATTCGGTTCGGTTTTTCAAAAAAACCGGTTCGGTTCGACCCATGCACATCCCTACCGGCGAGAGCCGAGGACTGTTGTCAAAGTCTTTTGAGTCAAGTACTGTAATGGTGGGCCTATGAAATTGTAACCAACTAAAGAGAAATAAAATATGGCCCAAAACACATTGCAGGCGGGGTGCATGTGTAACATTTTTAGGCACAAGCTCGTAGTCTACTAGTCTAGCTCCGGCCCCATATATATTTATGGGTTTGCATTCAATCGTTTAACATCATTGCAAAAAGTTTTTTACACACAATATTTTGTGAGGTTCGCATATTTTGAAGAAATAATAATTATGGCACGTAAAACGAATCTCCATAACATAACACAATCATCTTTCATATAACATAACTCATATAAAACTATATATATATATATATAGGAAAAACATTCCTCAAGCAACTTGAGATAAGTTTATCTCCAGCTAGCCCCAAAACTACGTCGTTTTGATTAATAAAGGGTATTTATGTAATTTTAGGTGAATTAATGAAGGGTGTTTTTGAAATTTTATTTATTTTTATATCATATACATTTTACTGAAATACCCTTCATTAATTCACCTAAAATTACATAAACACCCTTAATTAATCAAAACGATGTAGTTTTGGGGTTAGCTGGAGATAAACTTATCTCAAACTGAGAAATGTTTATATATATATATATATATATATATATATATATATATTATATATATATATATATAGGGTTTAGCGGATGTAAAGTGACTGCACCTAAGGATTGGTGCAGTCATATAAAACTACGTCATTTTATAATGTAAAAACATTAAATATGGGGAATAATAACCATACAAAGGTGAAAATAAATGTAAAACATTAAATATGGGAAATCATAACCATACAAAGTTGGAAATAATCTACAATTAATTTTAAATGCGAACTTCCTTTATCCCACACAAAACGACGTAGTTTTTAGGTGACTGCACCAACGCTTATATACAGTCACATTACAAATCATTTTGCCTATATATATATATATATATATATATATATATATATATAGGGGCAGGATATTCTTACACCAGTGTAAGAGTTAGAAGTCTTACACTCAATCTTGATCATTGATCCACTTGTATCCAATGGCTCACATTACTAAAAAATCAGAGACCTTAGATAAAAGTGAGATCAATGGTCAAGATTCAGAGTGTAACTTACACAGGTGTAAAATGATCCTGACCCTATATATATATATATATATATATATATATATGGGCTTATCATTTCTCAAGTTGCCGGAAATAATTTTATCTCCAGCTACTCAATCATAACCGTACAAAAATAGATAAATGGTGATATAGGAAGAGAGAGAAAAAGGGAATCGTAACCATTCAATGTGAATCAATTAATATAAAGAAATAAATAAATAAAACGACGTGGTTTTGGGTTGCCGGAGATAAACTTATCTCAAGTTGTCGGAGAAGTGTTTTTTCATATATATATATATATGGGTCATAATCATTTTACACTAGTGTAAGTTACACTCCCAATCTTGTCTGTTTATCCCATTTATATCTAAGGGCTCAAAATTCTTAGTAATGCGAGCCATTGGATACAAATGGATCAATGGTCAAGATTGAGTGTAAGACTTCTAACTCTTACACTGGTGTAAGAATATCCTGCCCCTATATATATATATATATATATATATATATAGGTTATGATCATTTTACACCAGTGTAAGTTACACTCTCAATCTTATCCATTGATCTCACTTTTATCAAAGGGCTCAAATTTTTTTGTAATGTGAGCCATTAGATACAAGTGGATCAATGGTCAAGATTGAGTGTAAAACTTCTAATTCTTACACCGGTGTAAAAATATCCTGTTCCTATATATATATATATATATATATATATATATATATATATATATATATATACATACATATATATGAGGAAGGATCATTTGACATCGGTGTCAAATTTGACACCTCATCTGAGAGCCGTTAGATCAAAAAAGATCAACGGTGTCACTTGCTTTCAAATCAGATGTTGATCTTTTTTGATCTAATGACTCTCAGATGAGATGTCAAAGGATCTTATTTATATATCATCAACATCAACATCAACATCACCTTTATCCCAAATTAATTGGGGTCGGTGGTAGATGAACCCACGTGAAAGATATAAAATTGTTGAAAAAATAAAATAAAAATATTAATAATAATAATAACACGAATAAAATAATATATATATATATATATATATATATATGTATATATAAATAAATAAAAGTGAAAAAGAAAGGGACAAGAAGAAGTGGGGGAAATGAAGGGGAAAAAGACTAAAAATGGACCATCTGAAACATAGGAATAACCACGGGTCTAACCCTCCACCATACTTATAGCTTTTCTCCATTCCGTTCTAAAACATACCGTCCGCCAATCTATATCCCACTCCATTAAATCTTGTTTTATTACCTTCCCCCAAGTAAGTTTCGGCTGACCTCTGCCTCTTTTTGTGTTGAGCTCTTGGTAACAAACTTCTGTTCTTACAGGAGCATCCAGAGACCTTCTTATATATATTTGGTAAACTCATATATGAAGTTACTGTACGGGCAACAGTGAGTGATGTATGGTTATCGTATCTTATATCATTATGATTCCTCACATTAAATACTTTAACCTTTATAGTTTATATGTAAAAAATCTGTCATTGCTGCACGTAAAATGGCTTCTAAAAAATTGAATCGTATAGATAAATATATATATATATATTTCTTCTTTTATTACTATTGATCCACCTTTATATGGTTAATTGGTTATGATTTCTCATATGACCACATGATATTGCACAAGACCTTTTTTTTTTTACTTAAAAATAATTTCTAAATATTGCATCCACTCATAAAATAGTTTTCATTTTAGAAAAAAAAATTCTTCTAAAAAAACAATGCATAAGAAATCCTTTCATAAGAGTATATCTAAACGGCCCCTCAATCAATTTTGAAGCAACTCTCAATATTGATTTTGTGAGGAGAATTTTAGTCTAATATCCTTGCATTCATATCAGAAGGAATTTACAGGGGAAGCTATCAGACATCTAATTATATTTTTTTGCAAGTTAGTATATGAAAATTGAATTATGAACACTAATTCATGATCAAGCGTGAAGGAATTTTTATGTGGCTTATACATCACAAGGCAAAAGCCAAAAAGGTAATTCAACGATTCAATTTCCTATATTGTATCAAATTCATCGCCTATATTTTAGTTGGAAATCAACATTTTAAAATAGGAAGAGGATTATATATTCTTCATATTGAAGCCGAATACAAGCATAAAATATTCGAAGCCTTATTTTTGCTTCCCATGTCAGCAATATTATATATATAAAAGAGGAACTTGTACAACAACAAAAAAAGAAAAAGAAAAAAAAGATGAACGTGAAATTGGAATTGACTAGTTTGAGGGCCACAAGAACATTTAGAACAAATTTAAAGTACTTAAAAAAAGTCACAAATTACAGCAGTTGTCAAGCTTTTGCGAGTCCTTTTCACCACTCTGCTTTCCAATAGCTTTTAGAAGCGCTTCAGTAACATCTCTTACATCCAGAGTTTGATCCTCAGCAACAGCAATGGCTTCCAAAGAAAAACCATTTTCGCATGAAACATTCGCTTGCTGAACATTAAGACACATTTCATCAAAAGCTTCTAAAATAGCAACCAACTTGTCTCCTCCTTTCTCACAGGAGACCCTCACCACAAAAGTTCCTGTCCTTATCTTCTCTATTTTCACATCCTGTTAAATTTTTTGGGAACATTAAATATACATATCAATATCATGTTATTTTTGCTAGGATTTTCATTTCTATAGGCATTTTTTAAAGAATCTTGGGATACACCATCCAAAAGCTAGCTCAAAAGGGTGGGAGTGCCCAAGGCCTTATAACATTAGTTGTTCATCTAACCAACGTAGGACTATATATCTCAACATTTTTTTTTTTTTAATGTATTCCTCTAAGAAAAGGGTAAGAGAATAAGCAGACCTTGTTCAATAGGCTAAGGTAGTCTCTTCGTGTGGCTAGTAGGTTTTCATACTCTCTTTTGATATTTTCCAGCATGACCTTTAGCTTGTATATGTATTGAACAATACTCTTGGCCTTCAAAATAAACCAGCAACTTCAGTGCATGAAGAAATAAAGTTAATATATGTTTGTGAAATGTGGGTAAAGAAATTGGTAATAGGAGAAGTTAGATTGCTTTACAGAATTGTTGTTGTTGGTAAGGACTCGCAGAATGTGAAGTTTTCGGCGTAGTGATATCCTTTTCTGCACCTTGCAAGCCATCTCCTCTGTTTACCAGTCTTTCTATCACTATCTGTATCTCTTCCTCTCTTGTGAATGTTTGAAGTGAGAGTACTTTGTTACTAGCATCGTATTTATAGTTGGTGAATGGAGCCTTGTGTCTTGGACTCTTGCCATTAGACTAATCTTTTAAAGGAATAAAGAAAATTGTACCGGTCATATAATCCACGTACTTGAATTAGACTAATCGAGTAATTGATAAATCGATGAATAATATTAAAAAAAAAACTCTTATTGATTGAGAATATTCAATCCCTAAAAAATTGCAAGTTTTCTTGAAAAGATAAAAGGTTCTATTAATCTCTTGTTGCTGCTGCAGAGAGAAATTATCTGCAGCCGACACATGCTTTTCAAGATACGGTTTCGTATCTTGACAAGCATGTGACTGCTGCAGCTACTGAAGAGACATATTTCCAAAAGTAAATCATTCAAAAGTTCTGATTAATCAGTGAATCAGAGATGCACAATATTAAATGAAGTTGCGAATAACCTAACTGTTTAATAGAATTGCATTTCCTTTAAAAGAAATACAATTTTTCATCATAACAAATCAACTTGATAATCTTTTAAAGGAATAAAGAAAACATTAAATGTTTTTTTGAATTATAAAGATATTAAATGAATTTTTGTACTTTCCTAATCAGCTTGATAACTTTGATTTCATGAACTGATCAGACCCGCTACAACAGATTTCCTAATAAACCAAACCTGCTACAGCATTTTTGTACTTTCCAACACAGTTTTCAGCTTAAATCGTTAAGGAATATTCGTCACCTATAACTCTTCAGCCACTAAAAACGCATTTTCAAGTTTCAACATACTGATTTAAAAATACTAAAGAGAGTACCTTGCTCTTAACACAATCTCCCTATTAAGGCCTTCGCCCAAGACTAGTCACGGAAAAGACCTAATCTCACCCTCAAACAGTTCAACTTCAATTAAGATTCAATCATATATAGTTGAATCAAAAAATGACAAAACATATTAGTTTACTAAATTAATGACTGATGTAATTTAAAATATATATTATATTTTAGCATTGATGCTTTCAAGTTTCAACTAGATCTATATGTTTCCATTTCATTTTGAATCACACAATCTCAAAATGGAGTATATACAAGTGACATCCCTTCTCAATATCTACCTTCCAATCCCATTGCAAAGGGAAAGCTCTCCCAATACACACTAGACTTGTCAATGTGGTACAAATCATGATCACCGAAGTTGGTGAAAGGGATTGGCTAGTGTACGAATCACAGAAGCTAAACATATCCATCATGAGACTGTCAAAGTTTGCATGGGAAAGGATGTGGGAACTGAACCAGTGAGCAGTAACAGAGGATGGTCCCAATCAGAAATAACATCAGTGACTGAGTCAAGTCAGGATCAGCTACTGCCAATGAATGAGGCACATACGTACATATATATATGCATAATGCATGTCAGTCCTTCACTCCCTTCACGGGCTTCTGTTTCACTTCGTATTCGTTCCCTTTTCTTTGTCTCTCTATCTTCTCTACCTCTTCCATTTCATCCCATGCCAAACCTTCACTAGCTAGTGGCCACACTTGTATCACATGCACTGACATTACTTCTGTTTTATTCTTTATATCCTTCCTTTTACGACTTCTGCCCAATCACATAGCCTGCCCTCTGCCTACTTCAATTAATTCCTAAAGTATAAATTAGGTGTTGCAACCCTATCACAATAACAATAGAAACACTATATTATTTGCTTTAATGCAAGCTTATTCTAATGTCCGGCCGCTTTAACAATCAATGACTATTCCCACGCATTAATATTAAATTTTTTCAGTGTGTTTTTTCTCATTCGCACACTGAGAAGTAGATGCATTTGTTAATATAAGTAGTACCAATTAATTCTTATAAGTTATCCTCAACTGTGCAATCTCGTACCTGCACAGTCTTTGGAATCTCTCGATTAATTATGTAACCCCTCGCTGGGAAATATCTATGGTACTATTGTTGTATCATTCACTCAGTACATCTATCCAATAAATGGAAAGGAGAGAAAAATATTTTTTTTATCCAAGTGTCATTTGTTAAATGACAGATGTACATACTACAGATGTACAAAAGATGATCTCCGCTGGGAGCAGAGCTGCTTCTCGTATGTGTCCTTTTGTATCGACGATCACTCTCCGCCTTCGTCAGCACTCAGGATGTTATACTTCTCGTACAATCTCATTTTCCAAGTAGCAGCTTAGTATACATAGAGTATTTTAGTTTACAAAATTTATATTTTAAGTTTATTAAGAAAATAATAAGATCAATTACTTGTTATATCATAACCTAAATGTTGATAAGGACGGTCACTGTCACTGCTTTATTTTGTTGCGAACATGTATCTAGCTAAGCCAGAGCAGAGATATAAAATTGAATGGATAAGGGAAAGAGATTTAGAGAATTAGTATTTAATCGTTAATTGATACTCTGGCTGATACATAAAATGCCATGTGTGTGTGTTTGTATAATTAATACAAGTTGAAGGAACCGTTTTGGAATAATAAACAGTGGGATTGGCCGGTCATCATTCTCTAAAAGCTAGAAAATGACAAACATATAGCACTTAATCTGCGTAAAAGGTAATTGAAAGGACTTGACCATTGCTAAATTATCTCATTCTTGCACAGGCATGCATCAGTACTAGAAGGCAAAAAGAAGGTTTGGATTTTAGTAGTTGCATGTCTCCTTAAATTGCTCTTACTAGCCCTGTTCTATTGTATGCACTAATATCTCTTTTTGAAGGCTATACTATATAGCTACCTATGTGTATATGAGGACTACTTTATTGTCTCCTTATTTTCTCATGTATCAATGTTAAAAAAGTTTATCCTTCCATAGGTTGTTGTCCATTTGTGCTTGGCACGTCTTTCTCAATTGGAAAAAGGAGTTAGATTTGTATCTATTCATTGGCTTCTAGTTAAAAGCTCTATGCTTTTCATCTGCTTATCCTCCAAGGAATCCAGACTCACATGCTCAATAAAATGGGAGCAATTTGTATACAGCAAAACATTTCTATGGGCTAACATGTTCATGTCTTGGGTTTGCGCTTCGAGGAAAAGGAATTAAAAGCTCGAAAAGGATAACTAGCTAGGATATAATATAGAAGTGTATATTGAAAATGTTTTAGAATTTTAATACGAGGTAGGATATTCTTACTATTAAAATTTTTCACTACCAACTTACTACCAATCTAATCATCATTGGATCAATGAAAGAGAATGCTAAAAAGTTTATGAAAAGAGAGAAAATGTTGATCCAATGGTGATTAGATAGGCAATAAGTTGATAGTTGATAAATATCAAGATACAAGAGGAATCGATAGTAATCCTTATTGTGTTAAACTACACAACATTGGTTCTATTATATAGCAAACCAATTGAAGAATACAATGAGACACACACAATGTGGGACTAACACTCTTAACACAATGAGACACACACAATGTGGGACTAACACTCTTAACACTCCCCCTCAAGCTGTAGCATATAGATCATATGCTACAAGCTTGATACATAAATAATACTCCTATTAGGAACCAAAAGCAACAGTGCTACATCAACAAAATGAAATGACAAAGTAACATAACATCAAAATAAATCTCCTATATGAGAAACCAAAAATCAACAATGTGCTAAAAATGGCGTCGGAATGAACATCAACATGGAAGATGCCGGAATGATCATCGGCAAAGACATCTGTGCTGGAATGACTATCAGCAACATGGACGACGGTATGGAAGATGCCGGAATTATCATCGGCAAAGACAACTGTGCTGGAATGACCATCAGCAACATGGAAAGTGCTCCCCCTCAAGAGGAACTTCGGAGCCGGAATTATCATCGGCAAAGACAACTGTGCTGGAATGACCATCAGCAACATGGAAAGTGCTCCCCCTCAAGAGGAACTTCGGAGCCGGAATTATCATCGGCAAAGACAACTGTGCTGGAATGACCATCAGCAACATGAAAAGTGCTCCCCCTCAAGAGGAACTTCGGAGCCGGAATTATCATCGGCAAAGACAACTGTGCTGGAATGACCATCAGCAACATGAAAAGTGCTCCCCCTCAAGAGGAACTTCGGAGCCGGAATTATCATCGGCAAAGACAACTGTGCTGGAATGACCATCAGCAACATGGAAAGTGCTCCCCCTCAAGAGGAACTTCGGAGCCGGAATTATCATCGGCAAAGACAACTGTGCTGGAATAAACTTCAGCAACATGAAAAGTGCTCCCCCTCAAGAGGAACTTCGGAGCCGGAATTATCATCGGCAAAGACAACTGTGCTGGAATGACCATCAGCAACATGGAAAGTGCTCCCCCTCAAGAGGAACTTCGGAGCCGGAATTATCATCGGCAAAGACAACTGTGCTCCCCTGAATAAGAAGCCAAAATAAAGCCAAACAATGGCAAAACCAAATAACATCCACCCACAGTACATAAGAAAAAAAAAAAAAATTCCATGAGCTCCATGAGTCTTCACAAACCTGCAAAATGAGAAGTGAAAGAGAACAAGTAGACAGATCTGAAAATAAAAATATATCAGAGAAGAAGAAAAAAAAATGACCAAAACGCAGATCTGGAAAGCAACACAGATCTAGAACGGAAATGGCCGGAGAAAAGGAAGACACGGTCGGAGAATGGACGATGCGGCCGGAAAATCAGCCACGATCGAAGATGATGACCGGAAAAGAAGGAGACACTACCGGAAAAAGAGAAACACTGCCGGAGGAGATAAAAAGACACAGATCTGAAACGTGAACGATCTGGAACAACGGTCTGAAATGTGAACGATCTGGAACAACAGAGATGGATGATGCGACCGGAGAATAAGACATGGTCGGAGAGGATGACCGGAAAAGAGGAAGACGCAGCCGGAAAATTCCCAGATCTGAAACAAAAAAAAAAAAAAAAAAGATCCAGCCGGAGAATAAACGCAGTCAGAGATAAAAATAAAAACGAAACAGATCTGAAAGAGAAAAAAAAAATATGTAATAGAAGGGAAAAGAAATGAGACAGATTCGGATGAAAAACCAGATCTGGAAAATTCAAAAATCAATGGGAGAGAGAAGAAGGAGATGCTGCTGGAAAATAATGATAACAAACAAAACAGATCAGTGACGATGCAAAACGAAAAATGCATGCAAAATAAAAAATAAAATGAAACAGATCTAAAAGAAAAAAAAATTGCAACAGAAAGAGAAAAGAAATGAGACACAGGACTGGATGAAAAACCCAGTAGAGAGAGGATGATGACCCAAAACAATGAAGAAATCACAGATCTAGGACAATGGAGATGACCCGTAGATCTGGAAAACCACAAATTGAAAAAGAAGATGAAAGCAAAAGTGACGGAAAAAGAAGATGAAAGGAACCAAAAGAAAAAGAAATAACAACGAGAATCCCTTAAGGAGGGTGATATCTCTCTATAACCATATTGAAATTATGGAAAAGTGAACTAAGTTAAGCGGATTAAGATTCCTCTTGTTAGGCTCTAGATACCATGTTAAATATCAAGATACAAGAGGAATCGATAGTAATCCTTATTGTGTTAAACTACACAACATTGGTTCTATTATATAGCAAACCAATTGAAGAATACAATGAGACACACACAATGTGGGACTAACACTCTTAACACAATGAGACACACACAATGTGGGACTAACACTCTTAACAATAGTGAAAGATTTTGACAGTAAGAATATCCTTCCTCTCATAATATATCATATATAAAATGTTTGATTATGATGTCGCAGCAGCATTACGGTACATGCATCTAACGACATAGATAATACCCTGGTTTTATCACACGACATAGACAATACCCGTGCTATTATTTCAATTTTTAACTTTTTAATTTTATTTTTATTTTTTTTGCGGATTACACAGTATAAGCAAACGTTAGGTTAAGCAAGTGTTGAACGGTTTTTTTTTTCTTTTCTAAATTTTATATATATATATATAATTTTTTTTTTATTTTGGTGAAATTTTTTTATATTTTTATAACTGAGTTTTTGTATTTGATAAACAAATGGTTAATATATATATATATATTTTAATTAATAACATTAAGGAAAATTTTCGATTAAAATATTTAAACAGAAAATGTATCTTAATTTTTTTTATTGTTAATAAATTAATATAAATTTTTTTATAATCTTATAACACATAATAAAAAGACTCGTATAAGTTTGTTTATAATAAATTAATTGAATTATTTTGTTGTATTATTCGTTTCAAATAATATTTATATATACTTTAACTTTATATACGTACAAGTTGTTATATTTATTTTGATAGTTTGAGCATATTTTTTAAGTTATAACTTTTTCTTATATTTTTTTTAAATATAGTTTTTTGACTCAACTTTAGTCGTATTTTGGTAATTTTTCTCTTAAGATCTTTAAATAGAATTATTTTGACAAAAAAGTTCTTCCATCTTATCTTTCTTTTTCTTAAATTTTTATCATATATATATATATATATATATATATATATATATATATTAATTTATAGTCATTATGTGGAAAGTTTTGCTACGTGTGATTCATATAATGATTTGAATTCTTTTGAAAAGTGTAAACTTTTCATCTTAAGCAAGATTTTTTTTAAAAATAAATTATATGCGTTATGACCCAAACTTTCCATCTAATTTAGAATTGAAATATAATCATGAAATTAGATTTAATTTGATGACAATATAGAAAATTAAGAAAACCAATTAATTAGATTGATTGGCTCAAAGGAAACCAATTAATTATCCACCAAAAAAGAAAAAAAAGGAAACTAATTAATTAGAATGATTGGCTAAAATTAATTGGATAAAAAAAAAGAAGAAATTACCCAATATTATTGGGAAGTGATGGGGCGCTAATTAAGGGGTTAATTAACCATCATGTTTAGTTTCTCTTTTTCCATATTTAAATGAGACATTTTTTTAATTTTGCTCTATCCAAAACTTTAGCCGAAAATTATTTCATTCTTTGGAAAGTTGGCTGCTCTGACATTTTTTTGTTCTCTATCTGTTTTTTTTTTCTTCTTCTTCTAAAGTTGTTCTTCTAGATTATGTATTTCAAATATGATTTTATAAAAGATATTAATCCTACCAAGGAGCAGGGGATGATTACGGTTTGAGTGGTTAGGACTTGGAAGGTTCCTAATTTGTATCGGAAGATTTTGATGACAATGTGGAGATATGAATCTATTGAATGAACATGTAATACTTTTGATTTCTATTTTTCATAAGTGTTGTGAAATGATATAGTTTGGTTTTCATTATTTTATAATGTGTGCATTTTGTAGGGTGGAACGATCCATGTTAATGTAAAAGCTTCTTTACAAGTCCGAAATAAAATTCGTAAAGAAGAAATCTATTTTATCAAAAAATTTGGAATGGGTTTAAATAATAACAATTTTAGGCCAACTAGACATGATTATCGTCTGTCTTTCAACTTGAGGACATATGTTAAATCGATTGTTGATGCTACTTTTCCTGTCAATGGATTTGATTGTGTTGATTTTGATATTATTGAGAAAGAAGCATCTGACTGTCCTTATTTAGTAGGTAATATGTTTTGTCTCTGATATTACTTACTCATATATTTTGTTTTTAAGATTATCATATGCCCAACTTCTTTGTTTTGTAGATGTCATTGGTTTATTCTCAGGAATTGGCGAAGTTCGTGATCATGTTGTATCCCGTAGAAAAATGAAAATGATTATGTTAGAGCTTGATAACCTAAGGTATTTATGTCCAACAAATTTTATTTATTTATTTTGTTCTATTGCAGAAGTCAGAGACAACTTGCTAGATAAGGTGAAGTTGTGCATGGACAGATCTGCTGGGGAAGAAGTTTTGTAGAATCAACATTGTTTTGTATGTTGTTCAACTATATATTTGAGAATCATTAGACAACTAGGAAATGTACAACGTCTTAATATTTATTTGAAATTTGATTGAATAATTGTGGATGATTGTCTAATGTTTAACATGAGGTTAAACATTAATTATTTGATGTTATTATATTTAATATAATCTAAATTTTTTGTGTTTGTTTTTCTTCTTCGCCTTCTGATATTGATCTTATGAAATAATGAATATACAATAATTCGCTTATTACTTTGTTTGGTTATGAACAAAAAAAGTTTAATAAAATACATTTATGGTAAACCATCTTCAACTAACAAAAAATGTGGAGACACATTCTGCATCGTAAAATTATGTTTTTCATTAAATTTTTTATTATCCATGTGTCTACACTTCAATCAACTTCTTTTAATTTATATGTATCAAGAAGTTTAATTTTTTTTTGAACAAAGACAGATGCTCCTGAAATTTCTTCCAAGAGATTTATTATTACAGATTTTTGGAGTCAGTAATGTAACATTTTTAAAGTCTATTATAGACATCATTTAATATTAACTACAAAATCCCTTATTTATTTTATCTTTTAATTATTAATTTAATAATTGTGTCCTAGAAAATTTTATTTATAAATTATATCTAAAATTTGTGTAAACTTTTACGAGACAAATAACCCGACATCTAGTTTACCAAAAAAATAAATAAAAATAAACTAGTGTATATATATATATATATATATATATATATATATATATATATATATATATATAGGATCCTTTGACATCAAACTTTAAAATTTGACATTAAATCCTAACCATTGATTTTCGTTTATCAGCAGTTATCAATTATTTATTGTGAATCAAACTTATTAATTAATTATTAATTTTCAATAAATGATAACTGTTGATTGACAGAAATCAACGATTAAGATCTGATGTGAAAATTCAAAGTTTGACACCGGTATCAAAGTATTATATCCATATATATATATATATATATGTATATATATGGGTTTATCATCTATCATTTAACATGACCACAAAAACTTTCCTACACTCACAACATTTTGTGGGGCCCGCAGCAAAAAAAAAAACTCCGACACACAAAATGAATCTCTATAACATAACACAATCACTTTTTCTATAACATAACTCTTATAAAACCATATATATATATATATATATATATATATATATATATATATATATATATATATCGCAATCATTTTTTCTCATATATAAGGTAAGGATATATATAAAGGTCAGGATCATTTTACACTGGTGTAAGTTACACTATCAATTTTGACTGTTGATCTTACTTATATCTTAGGGCTATAATTTTTTTAGTAATGATAGCCATTAATGAATATATGTGAATCAATGCTCAAGATTGAATATAAAATTTCTAACTCTTATACTAGTGTAAGAATATCATACCTCATATATATTTAAGTAATTTAAAGTTTTTCATATTATAAGAGATAAAACTATCTCCTATATACTAAGAAGCACGGACACTTGTAAAAATAGGAAGAGTCGGGTCCGACATGCTCCGACACGGCGACACGCTCCGACACGGTGTCGGACACGCGGTTGACTTTTTTCGACACGTTGATCATTCCGACATGCGAATTTGACCGTGTCCGACACGTTTAAATGACATTTTCATAATTTTTGTTTTTTTTTTTATTTTAATTTTTTTTAATTTTTTTTAACATTTTTTTAATTTTTTTATATTAAAATATATTAATAAAGCTTCCACCTGATCATATCAATCTTATTCTTTTATCTTTTTTCTCTTAAGTAGATAAGAGATCATTTCAGCATCATTGTTGTCAATTCCTATTACGCTCTTGTTGTATCTCATTCTCTGTGATCTCTCTCTAATATGAATTGTTCTCTCTATCTGATATTATATCTCTCTCATCCCAGTTTTTATTTTTTTATTAAAGCTTCCATCTTTATAACGTGTTGATGGGTATTATTAATTTAGTTTCATTTTTTTGTTAAATTATTAAATATTAAATGAAATATATATAATATAAATTAAAAATATTATTTAATATTAAAACGTGTCCCAACGTGTCGAAATCCATAATTTTTTAGGATTGACGTGTCGGAGTGTCGTGTCGTGTCACGTGTCGCGTGTCGCGTGTCGTATCGGTGCTACATAGCCTATATACACGTAAAAGTGTGTGAGTCTTAAATTTTCTCTTTCTCTTTCGTCTCCTCATATGACTCCACGCACTTTTATGTGTGTGTAGGAGATAAAATAATATAAGAAACTTTAAACCCATATATATATATATATATATATATATATATATATATATAATATTAGTGTCGTTTTGCAATCTATTCTGTAATATTATAACTATGTACTACTCGTAGTAGATAGTTAAAAAATGTGTGACTGGATAAAATCTTATATCCAGTCACATGACAAACAATTTTCCCATATATAATATTAGTGTCATTTTGCAATCTATTTTTAATATTATAACTATGTTCTAGTCGTGATACATAGTTAAAAAATGTGCGTATGGACAAAACCTTACATCCAGTCACATGACAAACAATTTTCTCATATATATATGGATATATTTTCTTATGTTGTAAGAAAAATATTATCTCATGTTGTAGAAATAAAAGTATAAGGGGATTCATAGGTAAGAGGAGAGAGAAAAAAGAGTGGTGGGACTCAATCCCTTTTTGTGTGTAGGAAAATTATTTATATAATGTAAAATGAGATAAACATATATATATATATATATATATATATATATATATATATATATATATATATATATATATATATAAATATATATATGACATTACATTTTTACACCAGTACTATAACAAAAAGAAGTTACACACTAAATTCTGATAATGATTTACTTGCCTCTAATAATTCAAATATCTAATTAAACAAAACCATTATATATAAATAGGACCAACGATCAATGATTCAGATTTGGTGTAAGACTTTTTTTTTCTTAGATCGGTATAAGAATAATAAGTTTTACACCAAATCTGAATCATTGATCGTTGTGCATCTAATGGTTGTAATTTATTAAAAGTTAATAATTAATTAATAAGTGAAACCCAACAAATCTCAATCGTTAGATACATGAAAATCAATGGTAAAGATTTGGTGTTAGACTTATTATTTTTACACTATATATATATATATATATATATATATATATATATATATATATATATATATATATAGAGGTTAGGATCATTTTACACCAGTGTAAGTTACACTCTTAATCTTAATTTTATGTTTTATATAGTCTAAATTATAATTTGAATATATTCAGTGGCAGACCCAGGACATTTCTTTTATGTGTGCACAATCTTTTTATTTTTTATTTTAAAGATCATGATCATGATTCAATTTTTGCTTTCACTTCAAAAGTAAAACTTTGGTGAATCCACCAAAGTTTTAAGGAAATAATAGATAATAATAGTTAAAAAAAAATAAACATCACAAAAAGACATTTGTAAAATATAGTATAATTGTAAAAGTTAATCGATAAAAAATTCACCTTTCCCGATGTCTATTTAGTGGTCGTTTGGATTGCCTTTTCTTTCGGTAAAAGCTGCTTTTTTTTTATAAAAAATGTCCTTTTAATTTTTTTTTTTAATGTTTGGATCCAAGCTTATCATAAAAGGAGAAGTTAATAAAAAAAGTTAAAATTCTGCTTTTTTAAGAAGTAAAAAATATGAACTTCTGGAAGAAGGAGAAGCCATAAACACCCGAAAAACTCTCCTAACCGATTTTACCAGTGGATCCTTTTGACACTCCTTGCATTCCGGTCTGTTCAGAGCATTTTTCATCTTAGGGTTTTCGCCACTCCTCATCGCCGACAGAGGTCGTCTTGTTTCATGGTCGTTGCCGCTCCTCGTCATGCCAACATGTTCGACTATTCCTTAAATCCGTTTCTGAAATTGTTCATCGTTCTCTTTATTTTATTTTATTTCATTTTATTGAAATTTAAAAAAAAAAATTGGATCTTTCTGAATATAGTTATTTTTTTGGGTACATGAATCAGTGTTGTTTTTGTGTTTTTGTTGTTCAGATTGAGCAGGGACGTATAGCAATGTGTATAAGGCTAGAGACCTTCTTGCTGAAAAGACTATGGCTTTGAAGAAAATTAGATTTGATAATTTGGAGCCAGAAAATCTGAAGTTCATGGCAAGAGAGAAAAGGAACGATGGAAATGGTAGCTGAGGCATAAAGAGGAAATGGGCATAATAGTCATTTTATAATTCAGAAGTGCTTTTTATTTTAACATCCAAATAATAATTTTTATTCAAAAGTACTTTTAAATATTGCATCCAAACACAAAATAATTTTAACTTATAAAAAAAGTTCTTTTAAAAAAAGTAATTGATAAAAAGTTCTTTTTTTAAAAGCTCATCCAAACGGTTTGTCACTTTTGTTTCACAAAAAAAAAAACATGAAAAATCCCGTGAGATTCTCCTACACTTGATGAAGATTGAATTTCAGGAATGTCATGTTTATTAAGATTTGGACCAAATAAGGTTTATACAAAAAAAAAAAAGACAAAGCAATGGGCTAATAGGGTTTAAACTTTAAGCTTTTAATTGTAGGACTTTTAATTGTAGGGATTGGTTGGGTTGGATATATTTTTACCTTTTTTTTTAATCTTCCTAATTTTTTTTTTTTCTACTTGACTTGAAGCACCCATCTCATGTGAAAAATAAAAAATTTCTCCAACTTTGTGTCTGTAAATGCAGATACTAGCACTAACGTGCGTCCGCCATTGAATATATTAATACATTACATAATTAACATGAAGTAATCATTTTAAGATTATTAGAATATATAATATAATATAAAATTATTAATATAATCTTCACTTAATAACTAAATTATTGTGTTTGGTAAGTTTCCATATGATTACGGTTTCATTCTCACCTTCTTATTCTATTAATATGACAAAACATATATATTATAGAGTAACAGAAATAAGTTTCTACAATTTTCACACATAATTAATTTAGACTATTTTTAAAGTATTTTCAATTATATTTCCTAGTTAAAACAAAAACTAATAACAATTATTTATTTTTCATCTTTAATTACTATTTCGGCTTTTTGTTTGGTGAACTCTTTAATTACTATTTCAGTTTTCACCATCCCAAATGTGACAGTATAGGCGAAACAACCTGCACAAGATTAAATCCTATCATCAAGCCGGTCATGCAAAGACACCTGTCACTATGGACGAGTAAATAAATAATAATACAAAATGTTATTCTGCCTCTATGATTTAGTAATGCAAGTTTCATTTTAAAGGAAACGAACAATATTGATAGTCGATAAGAAAAAAGTCAAACGCAACACTTGGTATTTAATACCGAAATTCCACCCGTACCCTCTAGTATATATGCTTCCTGCAGTTTGAGTTTGAGGATCTAGAGCATATGTTTGGCATATCCTGAATTCATTAAAGTCGCTTTCTCTCCAATATGCTTGTGTGTATATCAAGCACATAATCCGAATCCAAACGCTGCTTCCAGTTTCTGCATAAGCAAAGTTTGTATTTACTAATTAATTATTTGTTAGTTACTGATCGCAAACCTCGCCCGCACAAGCTAATTATAAAGTCTCTTTTAAAATTAGGCCACAGGCCTATTTTGTAAAACCTGGCTCATGTTGGCCTATATTTTTAAATAATTTTTTTTTAATAAAATTTATTTTATATAATAGAGTTTAGGACTGTTATCTTTTCTTCTTTTTTGCTACTTTTGGTCCACACAAGCTGCGCTGTTGTTTGTTCCCCATCTCCAACCTATTGGGTCCGTGATTTTTATTAAAGTCATGGGAGTTGGGACCCATGGTTTTGAAATTTCAAAAAGCAAAAGAAAAAAAAGAAATAAAGGGAGCGTGTGAGAGAGATAACAGAATAAGAACGAAAAGAAAGAAAAAAAAAGAGAGAAAGAGAGATAGAGAGAGAAACGTCGCGCAGAGGAGAAGAAGAAGGGAAGAGGCTCCGGTGCGGTGCAGTGATACTTCATCGGAATAAGCTCAAATTTTAGGAGAGTGTTCGTGGTGTGTAATAGCTCATACTCACTGATCATTTTGTGGTTTGAAGCTCTCTAGAGCACAGATATATTTTCTCTTTTTTAAAACTTATTTGATGACATTTCTCTTTACTATCTGCAATATATCTTTTGGCATGCCGGAGGCCCGGCCAGGCTTCATGTTTTTAAAAGCAGGCCAGACTCAAGCCAATATCTTAGCTTGTGGCAGGCTGAGAGGCTGGGCTAGGCTTAAAATATTCTATATGAGCCTAGCTTATTTATGCTAAAGCTTGACTTGGTCTGACCCATTTACACCCCTAATAGCTAGGATATTCATCCTCATTGCAAAAAGCACGTTAAACCAAACATAATCCACACTTCACTTTAAACTCATCTTAAACCAAAATCAGTGTTGCAAAATCAAAATCATTTGTTAGTTTATTGCATCGTATAATTGAATTCTTTAATTTGTTTACAGATTGAAATATGTAATTTCATGTAAATAATTTTTTTTTTTAATTTTAATAATTGTTCACGCAATTTCAAATTGAGATTGCTAGTTACTTACGTAATCAAAGTGAGAATTTGACTAACCTTATATAGCTTGGCTTGTGTCAAAACTTAAAAGCTGGTCATTATTACGTATGCTGAAATCTGTTTTGTGTTGGTCAAACTTTAGAGTAACTTTCACGCGGAGGGCGATCAATCAGAATATATGGTTTTAGATTTTGGTTCGAACATTCATAAGGAATCTGATTTTTGTTGGAAAGGAAAAGTGTAGGTGGAGAAAGAATAGGCCGTGAATTATGCTATGATAAAGAATATACTATACTATATGGTTATATTTACAAACTTTTTTTTTTTTTTACAAATTCTTACAAACTACATTATATTCTTCCGGGAGAATACAAACTTTTGCAAACTACACTATGTTCTCCCGGGAGAAGATAGTGTAATTTGTAAAAAAATTCCAAAAAATTTATAAACGGATCCTGTATCATACTATATATGTTGTCTTGAGCTTGTATAGCAAATAATTACCACAAGGGGTAAGTACTTAGACGTAAAATTATTACTTTGTTTAAACTTTTCGAATACTTGTTCTCAAAAGAATATTAGAACATCTATGAACCATGTCTTGAATTGAATCCTTACCACTCCTTTTTTTTGTAAAATAAAATAAAATAAGTTACAATGTAACATAGGATGTACCTTTCCATTAATATGCTTGTAAGGTAAAAAAAAAGGACTAGCGGAATGTGCCCTATGCATCATATCCCGGTTCGATCTTTGACAATACTTTTTGGAATTAGGGATGAAATTCTTGCTCTCCAAGCTTCGGTGAGGGATTAATCTCACATTTTCTCTAGTGAGGCGATAATAATTGTTTAATGCACTCTTCATTTCAATGAAAAACTAACTCTAGGCCCTACTCCGGAATAAGATATATACGTGGAGTGGGATACCTTCTTGTTATAAAAAAATAAAAAATAACAAACAATTATTGTACCCGAGCATTGTTTATGTGGAACAAGAAAGTAATCAACATCGAATAGTGAATTATATAGGATATACGTCTGTTGATAGGGGTAAAGGTCTGCAATAGCAAGCGGTGTGCGAATATTATTATCCGCAACAAAAAACTCCACCTAGAAAAGATTTCTATGGCTCGGAAAACATTTATTGTGGCAAAATAACGGCAACGTCATGCAAATTCTATGGCCTAAGGTTGTATCAAGAAATGGGTATCTCTCCAATCAATTAACTCTGAAGGAAGAAGCCACTATAATACTGCAACCAGATACCGTTCACCCCATGTGGGATGCCTAATCTTTGAACAGCTATGTATAGTACCACATAGTTAACTCCGATTTATATTGGCTATCAGTGGGCCTCCAAGTTGGCCCAGAACCTTGGACGGTTTAATATAAGTTTTTTTTATTTTTTTATTTTTTTGGTAAGCTGACGGTTTAATATAAGTTATAGCCTGACCTTGCAAAATGGAGGAGCTGGATCTTTATAAAAATATAACGGGTAGGTAAATTCTTGCACAATTTTTGGGGGCCAGAGGAGCAAAGTGTCTTCTTCTCGGTTAGAGGATTAGTCTAATCCTTCCTCCGGTAGCGAAGCTCAATGCACTCGCTGTTCCAATGAGGGCTAGCATACAGGGCCGTACCCCGAGCGCAAGATGACTGGAGGAGGTTGAATGGGGATATCTCCGGGTTATATCAAGAAAAAAAAAATTATTTGTAAACTATATATCGACTTAAAAAAGAAAATTTGGGGGATAGGTAACCAGTTAACACTATTTGTAGGAAAAAAAGTTAATTAAATAATACAAATTTTAAAAAAATTATAAAAAAAATTAATGTGATTGGAGAATTTGTTTACCAACACCCAATTAAATTAAACTAAATTATATAGTCACTCTAAACCTCATTAAAAAACTCAAATCCCAACCAACATCTATTGGCTCAAGTGGCACGAAGTATATTTCTCTTAACTAGTTTAAGCTTTGAAAATGGAAAAAATAAATTTAGGAGAGCTGCCTTCGAATTGAATAAATCAGAACGATAGACTAATTATGTTGTACCTTAAAAAAGAAGAAGACTAAACACAAATCCCGATCACCAATGTCTGGACAGCAATAATTCTCATAGATAAAATGGCCACTAATAACTATCATCTTCAACACCCAGTGTTCCACTTTATTCACTCTTCTAATTAAACTTTTATTCGATATCCTTCCATATTATTAAATTCTTGCTAGCACATATATACTTACATCATCACGTTTTTTTGCATTACCGTCATGCAATTTAATTTGACTATAGCTTTATAAGAATACATAATCAATCTCTTTTAGCAAGCTTCACAATTCACAATCACATTTATTAAACATCTCAAACAATTCCTTATTTGTATAAATATGACTAGAGCATATGTAAAAGCTGATTGTCACTCAAACTATTGCCTTCTTCAACCATTGGGACAATATCTTCATCATACTATTATTATGATATTATTATGTACTCGATTTTATATCGCGTGAACAGTCATTAGCGTTTTTATTAAGTAATATACCGGTATTTCAATTATTTCATTTTTCCAGGGTCTCCTTTCTTTATTTTATTAGTTTGAATAGCACAAAAGGGGGAATTTTATCTACTGTATCCTTGTATCCATTTACCTCTACGAAATATCAGATGAAATTGAATGGATTTTTTTTAGGGGACGTAATGAAATTCGTTGATTGGTTATTACTATGGAAATAGTTTTTTTTTTTTACTAATAGGGACCACTTAAAGATAAATAGAAATAAATTATAAATAAAAAAAATAAATTCATTTCTAAACTATCTTGAGGAATTGTAGCTAGCATATACTATCCTTTTCCTGGTTATTTATTTATTTTATTTTTTTGAATTGATCATTCTAAGTCAAGTTTCATATTCTTTTGAAGTGCATTGCATATATGACATTTTTTACAACAATTGTAGCTAGGAGGAGTGTGAATAGGCTCGACTAAGTTAGACTTTGCCTTAAAGAGGCCAGACTTATATAAAATGCTTTATATCTAACCTAGTCTGTTAGTCTTGCATAGGCCCAGATTATAAGTTTGAGTGACCTATATTAAAAAACAAAAATCTTGGTCTAAGCCTATTAGTCTATTTAAATATATTAAGCATTAAATAATTAAAATAATATTACTTTATTATTTAAAATTATTAAAATAATAATTTATTTATTTTATTTAAAATAAATAATATGATATTATAGGCTTATAGGTCTAACATGTAAAAAAACCTATGACCTACATTTTAAATAGGCTTTTTTTAGACATGAGTATGTTCTATTTAACCTATACGGAATAGGCCGAGCCTGACTTAATATAAATGGAGCTAGGCCAATTGATCCATTTTCACCGATTGACCCGATCGATAGTCAACCGGTGATTTACTTCTCTCATGGTCAAAACTAGCAACAAAAATCACAAGTTCAATACAAAAATTCCAAAGCAAATCTTGAACTTTTTTTTTTTTTTTTTTTTTTGGTATCCACTCATCCACTCTCGAACATCTTTTACCGTAATGAATGGTGAGTTGAACGGATATTTAAATAAATAAATTTTTTCCATGACCTTTTTGCATCAAATATTTTTCTTTTTGTTTAAGATGGCTCCAATGCCCTTTCTCTTTCCAATCTTATTCTATAAATTTACTAGAAAGACACAAGATTTTGCAATAATGTAATATAATTTTCAGAACTCTGTTTATAAAAGATATAAAAGTAAAGTTCTTTTATAAGTGCTTTCTTTTCCCAAAAAGTAAAATAATAATATTATATTTTATTCCCTTAATAATAATAATAATAATAATAATTATTATTATTATTATTATTATTATTATTATTATTATTTCAACGACTAAATGTAGAAAGATAAATTGTTGTGTTAGTGTACAGGAATTAGGAAGGGGGTTTCGGCTTTTGCAGCCACCAACGCATAGTGCAACCTGTGTATACCAAATGAACATAAATTAGGAGAAACCAACTGTCGCTTTCTTTTCTCCTTTATGATGGTAAGTTACTTCAAATTATCTTCAATGTAAAAAAAATCTCACCATGTGTACCAAAAAAAAAAAAAAAAAATCTCAACATATATAATATAAAGGATGATTACAAAGGAATAAAACCATATGAAAGGACACATGCAACGCAAAATGAAGGCATTGTTCCATAGGATATGCCGATTCTAGCAAGCCATAAATAACGTTCCTAGTAACCAGTTCCTCTGTGTGTGTGTGTCTTCTCAGTTGCAAGTGCATTACAGGGCGAGTTCTCCATTGGCAGGTAGCCACTATGATATGATATGCATCTCAGAGATGCAATTCTCTTAGTGTTCAACCTGCCAAAGGAGATTTGCCCAGCGATTCTCCTGCAACACTCTGCTTCAGAAACATCAATTGTACTGGTTCACACTCATCCGCTATTTTACCCATATTTTGGTAAATACCGATTTTTCCTTTGTTTTCTCCGGTGATGTTGATATTTATTCTTTATCTTAAGGGAAAATTGTTTATCTTTTAAAATGACACAACTTATATACCTCTCACAAAGAGGTGGGACCTTTATCTTTATTTTTTTTTTTTGTCAACTCTCTCCTTCTTTATGTCTCTTTCTTTCTCTTAAAATGACACAACTTTATCTTCCTTTAGAATGACACACACTTTTCCCTTATTTTAAAATTGAGGAGGTATATTCTTACTATCAAAATCTTCTACTACCAACTCACTACCTATCTAATCATCATTGGATCAACATTTTCTCTTTTTTCAAAAACTTTTTAGCATTCTCTCTCTTTGATTCAATAGTGATTAGATAGGTAGTAAGTTAGTAGTAGAAAATTTTGGTAGTAAGAATATCCTTCCTCAATTTGAATTTTGACAATAGGTACTTCCTCAATTTGAATTTTGATAATAGGTAGTTCGTAACTGCTAAGCACGGACACGCTGATTTATGGAAAATTTGCGTGTCGGACACGTGTCCGACACGGACACACTCCGACACGCGTTCGACACGCGGTCAACATTTGGGGACACGCGGTCAACTCTCCGACACGTTCCGACACGCAGTCAACTCTTTCCGACACGCGGTCAATGCTAGGACACCCTCGAACACAGTTTTTTTCTTAATTTAATTTTATTTTGTTAACTAAATATAAAAGAAATAATTTATAAATTAATTTTTTTTCTGTTATAAAATTTGACATGAAAAATTAATAAAGTACGAAAAATTAATTATATTTATATTTATGTTATGAAATTTAAATATTTGATTGGTTATATGACTTATTATGGACTCTTATATGTTTAAATATAAATTATATTATATATATTAAAATTTTTATTTAATATCAAAATGTGTCCTAACATGTCGAAATATGACATTTTTTAGAATTAACGTATTGACGTGTTGTGTTGTGTCCCGTGCATCATAGGTTGGTAACGATACTAGCTAGCTTAAAGAACTTGTATTTATTTATTTTTTAATTTTAATTATCTAACCAGTTACAAAATTTCATTTTCTCTTCTTAGTAGGATTAATGAACTAATATCTGGATGAGAAAAGATAATTTCACTCCTTTTTCTCTAAGATTTAGACAAATATTATGTTTGAGTTTTGGGTTCAATCTTTATTCGTAGCAATGGTGGAGTCCGGGAGAGGCTAGTGGAATCGTTCCCATTCAAGCTTATAGAAACCTTTAAGATTGAATATATTTCTAATTTTTCAGTTATATATTTTGAGCTTGTCCCTTTCAAAACTTATAGAAGTATTAATTTTTAAGTATCATTTATATTTTTGTTAGAGAAAAAAGATAGAATAATATTAAAAAGTTCCTCACCCAACACTTTAAGATTTTGGGTTAAATGATTTTTTACATTATATTAGATTTTCAGTTACCATAAATGATTTTTTACAAAAATTCTTTTTATCACATAACGAGTTATAATTTTAAAGAAAATTTACATTCTGTTCAAAAAATTTCCTGTCTCCCGCTATTGATTCATAGTGAATTTCTTATGAAGGGTCTAAAGTGCTTCATGAACTTTGAGGATCCGGAGCGTACGTTATTTTTTTTTTTCTTTCTGGGGTGTTAGGATGAACGGAGGATTATGATGAGTATCTCTGGCGTGTAACTGAACGGAGGTTGCTTCACAAACGTTGATGATGGCATTAGCATACATTAAAGATCTCAAATGTTCAAATAAATAACACGAAGAGGTTGGAATAAGAGATGGAATAAGAGAGATCAAATGCATACATAAAGGTTTGAAGTCTGTATTTATAGGAAAGTTGAGCAATTAGACCGATGCTGTAATGATGGGATATTGGCAATTAGATCCTTGTGGCCCTGAATAGTTTTAAAGAATAATTAAAGTCACTTTCTTTCCAACATGAGTATAACGAGCACATAATCCAAATCCTTGTGCTGCTTCTAGTTTCAACATAAACAACTTTGGGCCAATTAATTATGGGTTTTGAGTCTCTCATGTAATAACAAGAGAAGTTTTTCATCTCCCGCATACAGAATATATGATGGGCCCCACCATGCTTTATTTAAAAAAAAAATTGATTTAATAGGAGGGAGAATAGTTTCTCCCCTTAATTATTGGGATTTGATTTTCTCATATTTGCATGAGAAAATAAATCTTTCCTAACCTACACACATCATAAAAAGGTATGTCATTCATTTTTTTTTTTTTTTTTAAAAATGGGACTTGCACATGAGGTTAAAATTCTCTTGTAATATAAGATTTATTTTTCCTTTAATTATTTGCTAGTCAGTATTTACTGATAGCTAGCAAACCTCGCGCGCACAAGTCCAAGAGAATATGCTCTAGTATCTTCGTTCTCATGGCACAAGCCATGTACTATTATATGCTCTTTTCTACCAACATAAGTCTTTCCCTTCCCAACAAAAATCAGATTCGTAATGAATGTATAAACACAAAATCTATGACTATATATTCTTATTGATCAATCTCCGTTCGAAAGGTACTTTAATTCTGACCCAGTAGGTTTATATATATAGAACGGACGTCTATAATTTTTCTTCTTCTCTATTGCAGATATAGTTAGTTGGTTCTTTGATTATTTTATTCTAAGTTATATTCGCCTCACTTAGTTTATAAGCCCGGATTTGACTTGGATTGTGTAAATAATGGAGTGAGGACATATTTTATAAGTAGGGTCCATTAATGTGAAGTGATATACTGATACTGAAATATATCCAAAAACATTGATGTGGCCAGTGTTACCAAACATGTAGGATACTAAATCAATAGATCATTCGTTCAATAGCATGAATTTAATATATATGATAAAATATAATAAATAAAAAATTAAAAGCATTCTAGCTAATAATTAGAGTTGAATTAGTAGCAAGTGCTATAAGTTATAATCTGCATAATTTAGGTTCAAATCTTATTAATGATATTTTTCAAGTATTTTGTCAAAAATTTCACAAAAATAATTTTTTTTTATAAAAAAACTAGAGCTAGTTTAATAGCAGTTGAACTCGCTTTAGGACTGGTTCAGTGTAATGCTCCATTCTAGAACTAGTTCATTTGCATTACTTATGATATTAGGCTCATTAATATCAGAATAATTAAATGCGTAATTAAAACAAGATAAAAGCGAAATTGCTAATAAACTTTTTCTTTATATACGGATAATAAAACTCAGATAAGCTTCATTTACATTACTTAATTATTGCTTAAATACTTCAAAGTTATCATATAATAAGTCCTTTAATTATTTTTCCTTAAGCAAGCTTATGTTCTCAAGCATTAGGCTTCCTCGCTGATATGCTCGCTAAAGCGAGAAGATCAACGAGCAATTCATTTTCCAAACCGAAGCCACTAACATCATCAAGTCCAGCTCGTTGGACTACTCACTTAAGCGACCAAGTCAGTGAGCATGAACTATTTCTCCACTAACAACCTAAAGACGCAATCTTCCATTTCTTTACATCTAAGTGTACCTAATTGACCAGCATGTTGGTTTCACTATAGCCATATACAATGTCATTTGCCACCTCAATAAGTTTCAAACCACCTTCTCACATGTTTCACTATACTTCTCAACTACATCTTTAACCATTTAATACAATTGTTCAATTGTCAAAAAATAATAGTGCATTGGAATTTCATAAGTACTTTACATAAATCCTTATCAAAAGGGTAAATCATGGCTTCTACACAATAAATAACATCATAATACAATGTTTACAAATTACATCAACACTTCCAAAAATCATGATTAATATGTATGCCAATGTCTTCAACATAATAATCTAGGCTCAAAAGTTCTCCCACTTCGACATAATTACATACATAACCAAAATATACAATATACAACTCCAAAATATGATACTAGCATGCTATTATGTCAAAGGGTACAAAATAAACACAAATGACCAGATTCCCTGATCGGGCCTCTTGCCACACGAAACATCATTTGTGCCACTCGGGGTACCTGAAAAATAATCCCCACACGAGGTGAGATACAATCTCAATAAACTCAGGGTCCTTAGAGACTCCTTCAACGCTAAGCTCACTTCCATGATATGAAGGCATCAAAATGGTATTTTGAAATAAAACTCATAACAATCAACATATAACCACGCGAGGTGTATCAACACCAGCTAAGCCATTCCTCAGGTCCATTAGCCATCCTTAGAATGCTAGTAACAACCAATTCTACTGGCTAGAGAATCTATCTAATCGTGCAACCATACATAGCACATTACATTCACAATCTCGAGCAACAACACTCAATTTCAATACCAATACACAATCATATGATACAAACCACAACTCTTCATGGTGGTATCTTCTTGCTCCTCTAGGTTCCCAACACTTCACAATACTAAAATTACCAACAACACATATTCAAAGTGTATGGTTATAAACAATATTACATAAACACATATATCACAACTCAAAACTCATAAATCATCAAAACATAGGCTCAAACTTACCACCTTTGCTGAAAATCTCAAGAGCCTAGCTTAAGGTTGGTTCCACACCAAGATCATCACCACCAACATCAATCCTATGCATAACAAAATACAACCAAGTACCAAACACCAAACTAAGTGCCATTTTTGATTTTTCCCAAAAACCAAGAAAACCCTAACCCTTATTTCATGAAACTCAACAAACTCACCAAAGCTCATCTCAAATCAACCCCAAGGCTTGAAGAATCAACCTTTTCAAGCTTGAAGAGTGTGAAAGACCCTTTCTTTGTACCAACCCTTGAGGAATCCGAAAATGGTCCAAGAGCGAAGATGAGTTTTCTTCTAGTTCATGTTTCCAAGGTGGCTTGACGATGGTTGGGATGAAGAACCAAGGTGAAAGGAAGTTTACTTATGCTTAACATTAGAGGAAGTAAAAGATTTTTTAGGGAAAATGGATGGAATCGAGAGGAAGGATGAGTTTAGTGAGTAAGTGAGAGAAGAAAGAGTTTTGTGATATTTTTAACAATTTTCGAATCTGCTCGCTGAAGCGAGCCTAGGACTTGCTCGCTAGGCTGCTCACATTAGTAAGCAAGCCAACTAGCAGTCACCTGATGTCACTTTGTCATTTTGCTCCAAAATCCCTCATTTAACCCCCTTAATAACATGTTTAGTGACTTTTAATTATGCAGGTTATTATATTCACCAGTTTATTACCGGGTCAATTATATAACCGATCCAATACCTAAATCGGATTGGTCAAGGATTCGATTTACGACAATGTTATGAAACCCGGCCCGGCCCGAAACACGGCGAACCGGTCATTAGACCGGTTCGAGCAAAGCATATGACCGACCATGCATCGGACCTGGTCAAAACCGACAAAAGTAGGTGACCCAGTCGGGCCATGCATTTTTATATATAAAAAAAAACTAAAAACAAAAATTGTTTCATCTTGTTAGAAAAAAAATGTAGAACTCATTTTAAAATTTGTTGTAATTTCATTTGCAAGTAGTATACTCTTCTACAATGACCTCAAATTTCAGCTTCCAATACTAAAGCAATTTGCGGAACAATAAATTAACAAAATGTGACATATGTCATTTCAATGCAGATGAATTTGAAATATATGAGTTCACAACATCTGACCTTTTGAATGTCATTGAGAGCTATGCTTACGAGGATTCGAGTTACAATTTAAATTGACATAGTAATAACGTGCATATTCATTTATTTGTGCTTCATGAACTTATAAAAGTGTGATTGAGTAATTTTTGAGCTTATTTAGTGAACCTTATTTAACTCATTTTAGATATAGGGGATATAATTAAATTTATATGTTCATATTTATATATATTTATATATATCCGGATCAACTGGTCCGACCAGCGACCTAGTACCCGAACCGGATTGATGCTCGGTCGGGTTAAATAACACTGATTTACGATTCAACTATCAAACTAGCTAGGTCAAGTCAATTTTTATAACACTGGATCTGGTACTTGAACAATAATATTAGAGAAAGTAATATTTATTGGAAAGTTTGAATTTCATAAACTTAACAATGTCTTCGATTTCATAAAATATTGTTGTTTTACCATTTGGTCTCTCTTATTTTAAATTTTATAATAAAAGTTTTTCCTTCTCAAACAGCACTCGTTCTCCGTTTCATACTACCGGTTTGAAGTTTTTTTTTTTTATTAAAAAAAAAAGCCTATGACAAAACAAGTCTTTTTAATCATTAGTAACTGTTTTATTAACTTATATTTGTAACTTATGAGAAGGTAAGTGTTGTAATTTCGGCAAATATACCGATTATTTCAAGCAATAAAGTGATGAGAAAGTATCGTTCCTACGAGGATTAATGCACCAATTACTATTATAACTAGTCCCCTTAATTTGAAAAAATTCAGTTTAATTGAGACAGTAGTTTTGAATTAAATTTAAAGACAAATAAGCAAAAGCATTCAAGAATAATCAAGAACATAAGAGAAGGTATGAGTAATTAATAATAAGAGACTGTAGCCAGGATGCACTTCACCTCTTATCCTCCTTTATAATTCTTAATTAATTTTTATAATCAATTATTTCATTAGCTCAGACAATTCATCTTTCTCAAATTAAGCAGAATGTCTTAGCGTATTCAACTCTTTAACTCAATTAGAACCCTAGTGTCCTAGTGATCTCTCTTGAATCAAACATTAAGTGGATGAATTTAAAAGTCTGCAATCTATGTAAGCCTATGTCTAGATCATGCACAGATTGTTATTCTACCATTGTTAGAATTAAAACCTCAATATTCCTATTGTGAGCTCTAACCCTCAAAACCCTATAATAGAGTGACCAATTCTAATAAGGATATGGAAAAACCCTATATTCCTATTCTCTTTTTCAACCATTGATTTCAAATTGATCCAACGGTAATTAAATAGGTAATAAAAGTGATAAGTCTAAAATAGTTGTTATGGACTTGACAAAGGCCTGCACTCTAGAAGGCCCAAATAAGGCTAATAGCTAAGAGGGAATTAAGGAAATATTTTTTAATTATACTAATCATATTACAGTAGCAATGGATCAACATTTGGACCCCTAATACTCCTAAGAGGTCGAGAAGTCCACTCCTGTCAGGTAACCCATCTATAAATAAGGGGTTAAATCAATAAGGTATACACATTCTAAATCATCTCTCTCTCTTAACCGTAACTGTACACACACCCCACGTCTTGACTATGTCGATTATTATTGTGCATAGTGATCTGCCTACCATCAAAGGTATCTCATTCATAGATAGTGAGAGTGGGTACATATATCCCACATAAAATATACCAGCCACCGGCTGAACATATCTGTCTCTCATGCAGACAGAACAATAGCAATAACAGGTAAGTATAATTGTTCCCTTAAAGAAAATACATCTTCACATGTTAAAATTTTGTATTTGTGATCTCCATTTGAATATTAAATAAGTGGGATGAAGCCATTAGGTTTGGTTTAGTGGCGAGTGACTTGGGTAAATTGTATTATGTTAAATGTTCAATCCATCGTACTTGCATCCAAAACAAATAAATAAATAAATGAGATCTAATTAAAATTTATCAATATCAATAAATAGAAAGATAAATATAAAATTTTAACAAAATCAAATCATGTAAAATCTCTCGATTTTTTTTTTTTTCGAATTTTGTCATTAAAGTTTGGGAATTGATCAATCAATGAATAATTTAAAATTTCCACATGGTTAAAACAAGATATGAGAGTATTCATTCGCAATATAATCATATTAAAACAAGACACTAGTTTAACAAAAAAAAAAAAGACACTAGAAAACCCATCATCATAAATTTGGTGAGGCCAACTTTTGTTTTACTTATTCCAATTCAAAATTTATTCACTGTGATAAAACATAATAATTAATCACTTTAAAAGAAGGAGTATGGTTCCGAGACAAAGGAATAAAACCATATGAAAATGCCACGAACACAGGAAACGCATTGTTCCATAGGATATGCGATTCTAGCAAGTCTTAAATAACGTTCCCAGTAGCCAATTCCTTAGTATGTGTCATACCAGTTGCAGCTGCATTACAGAGCAAGGTTTCCATTGGCATGTAGCAACTAAAATATGCAATTCAGCAATGCAATAATCTTAGTGTGCAACATGCCAAAGGAGATTTGCTCAGCGATTCTCCTGCAACTCTCCTCACAAGTAATGCCATTTGGTTTTTTTCAAATAGATTTGTGCAGAAATATTGGCAATACTAGTTCAACCCATTCACAAAAATTCACAATATTTTTATTAGTTATGCTGTTTAGGTGTCCAAATGAACAAATATCTTGATGAGAAAAGACACTTGCACTCCTAGTCTATGTTAAATTTTAGACAAATTTCGTCTTTGCACTTGAATGGATTCAATCTTTTGTATAAGGTGTTCACAATGTGGATCTTATATGTGCAAGGGCAGGGCCTCAAATGCTTCATGCACTTTGGGGATCCTGAACATACATTTTGACTTGTATTATGAATTCATTATTCTTTCCAGCATGTGTTTAAACAGAATCCAAATCTATGCGCTGCTTCTAGTTTCTTCATAAACAACTTTTGGGGTTCAATTATTTATTTGATACTCAATGATAGCAAACTTTTGAGCCTACGAGCAAAAGGAACATTCTCTGGCATATTCTTTCTCATAGCACAATTCACGGTCTATTCTCTCTCTATTTACATTTTTCTTTTTCTTTCCAACAAAAATCAGATTCCTTATAAAAATGTATAAACATAAAATCTAAACCATATATTCTGATTGACCACTCTACGCGTGAAACGTGTGAAAGGTACATTGATTTTTGATCTTTCAGGTTCATATAGGGACGTATAAGCAGACGCAGATAGTTGCATGCATGTGTTCTTTGATTATTTTTCAGTGCCATAGTTTTGTGAAACTGATAAAGAAATATATTGAAATATTCATTGTTTATATAATACAAAAAAATATCATTATTTATGCTGGAAAGCCATAATACAACTTCTTTTGTTTGATGCCACTAATTTCTTTCAGCTCTTTGAGCAAAACGTAAAACCAAAAAAAAAAAAGAAAAAGAAAAGAAATTAACAAAGGGATTGCTAGCATCGTAAGGAAGAGAAAACCTCCTTCTTATCTTAGAGGTGGGAATTTTTTGGTTTTGCCATATTATATTTGGGTTTACTGTTTGTACTTTAAAATGACACAGAGTTATGTCATTTTAAATGAGAGAAAGACACAAAAAATTAAAATCGTGGGAGAGAATTTTTTATTTTTTAAATTTAAATAAAAAAAAACAAAAGCTTGTGTCATACTCTTTCTTTAAATGACCCAACTATATGTCCGTTAAAAGGACAAATATTTTTCCTATAATCTTTTGGTTTTAGCTTGAACCTAGCACACATGCGTACACACACGCACACACCCACGCACACACACATATGAGGGATCTTTTGACTCCAATATAAAATTAACAAGTCTTACTTCTCATCTCAGTCATTGATATTCATCGATCTAACAATTATAATTTATTAAGTAATGTTAATTAATTAATTAATCATTAATCTCAAGTAAATTACAGCCATTTAGTAAATAGAAATCAACAGCTGAAACGGAGAGTAAGACTTCTTAATCTTACACTAGTCACTAGATTCAAAATTAAAATATTACATGCATTCGTTTAGCTAACATTAAGACTAACCAAAGCACTCTACTGTTACCATTTTTCTCTATCATATGCATAATTTTCTTCTCATTAATTTTTCAAGTTTTTAACTGTTTTTTATATTAAAAATTTTACCTAATAAATTTTTAAAATATCATTGTTACATACATAAATATATTAATATTTTACTTTTAATATGTGTGTGATGTTAATGCATATTTATTAAATATCCCTATCTAGTAAACTAGTCATTTAATTTGAGGAGGAGACTAGTTGAAGATGATAATATCATTTTCCATGCCAAGGCCTTATTTGGCCAATCAATCTTTACATTTGTTGCCATACATAATTTTGGATAAATATAATTATGAATTTTGCTAAAGTACGTAGAAGTTATTATGAAATAATTTTGAGTATAAAATATAAATATATATAAATCTACCCAGATCATGTGGCTGAACCAGTGCAAAAAAACGGATGATTTTCCTTTGAAAACTTTTCTCTATCATATGCATAATTCCCTGACCCAGTACCCCAACCGAGTCGATTACCGGTTTGATTTTAATAACATTACCTCTGTATACTAAGAATCTCCTCAGTATTTACAAACATAAAAAATAAACGGTAAAGATCGAATTCTTAAATACCAGATCATAGATTTTGATTTTTTGTTAAACAATTAACTCTCTCAAATAATTTAAATGTTAGGTGAACATGAATGGTTTTTTATATTTTATATTATATTTTTAACACGTAAGAATATTTAATTCATTTGTTACATTAGTTAAAGACATTACAACTAATAAAAAAAAATACTCCAATTGCGTCCCCTTGAGTTGTCGGAGTTAACTCGACATTGTATTTGGGTAAACCTTAGTTTTGAGTGTATAACATGTAGATTTTCTAAATATACATCTTGCTATACATTGATTTTCTTTAGCCTAAGTGAAGTTTTCAGTTAGTTTTAAGATGTCGGTTTTATGTCTCCGATGAACATGCAGTTTTGTAATTGGAGGTAGATATATGGTTTGGATGTAGAAAATAACAATAAAACAAGGGAAAATATTTTCTCATGTCGTAGGAGTGTTGTTTTCTCCTACTAGTGACTATTCGATTTTCGTATAATATTTTCTTTTACTTTATTTTTTTTAATAGATGTGGATCCCACGTGAGATGTGTCTACAACATGAGAAAATTTTCTCATACGACAAGAGAAAATCAAAACCCATGAAACAATCTGAGAGGGGTGGTAAGCAGAGTATATTCTAGGTATGTATTTTTGGGACTGAAATCTCTGATTCGTTTTTTAGGTGGAGCAATTTTGGTTTTGGTTACATTCAATTAGACCAGACACTCCGGTAAAAAAAGACAAAAGAAAACAATAAAACTGTTAAATTTTATTCTATTGGTTTTTTTTTTTTCTTATTCGGCTTTTCTAAACTCAATTATTTGGGTTGCTCTCTTCCCTTGTTACTATATTTCACTGCAGAAATTTATATTCTCTGGACATTGTGTTTTTGGTTGGCAAAAGCACCCTTCTGACCCTGTTGGGCAAAAAAATTGTCCACTTAAAATTGATTGGATAAGTTTTTTAAAACTAATACAGTCAAACATGTTATTAGTACTAACGGGACTAGTTCCTTCAATGATTCTGGCGGGACTAATGTCATATCAGTGCCACATACACACTCCCGTTACCATAAAATTTGGGAAGACCATAACTTTTTACTCTGGTATCCAAATCAGATATTTTTTTATTTCACATAACTTTTCAAGATTTACGCAATGACACCTCATTTGACATATTTTATCTCTCTCAAACTTAGTTCAAATTTGTAATAATGATATCACAATCACAAGAACATTTAAATTTAATGCTTCTGAGTTCTTTTCGAACTAACACCATGAGTTCCAACACATCGCTTCAATTGACTCTTGTTTTATCTATGTTAATGATGTTATTTAATTCATTTTCTTATTTTTAAACTTTCTAACAATAACAAATAAAGAAATGGTTTCCTCTCTCCATCAACGCGTACAGGCAATAATAGATAACAACATTTCTTCTCACAGAAATCCCTAAAGTATTGATCTTGTTGCTGAAAAAATTGTTGGCTCAGAGGCTAACCATGGGAAAATTAGGCCAAGAGATCGATGACACGTGCTGCAGTTCATGGTATTGGTTTAGAAAGAACTCGGGAGCTTCTGGATTAAACGCTCTTGTGATTGTGGTGCCATTATTATAAATTCAAGGGGCTTGATTTTCTCATGTTGCATGAGAATTAAATTCTCATGTTGTGACTCAACTAGTGGTGGGCCCCACATTTATTAAAAAGATAAAAAAAAGTTTTGCACGTAAATCGAAGGGTTACAACATGAGAATTGTAACATGAGAAAATATTTTCCCTAAATTCAAACTATGTTTGTCGGAGATAAAATATATAAAATGAGGTGTCATTTCATAGATATCGAAAAGTTATGTGAAATAAAAAAAGCATCTAATTTGGATACCCGAATCAAAAGTTATTACCTTCCAAAATTTTACGATAACGGGACTGACATGACATCAGTCCCGCCAAGATCGTTGATGCGACTACTCTCGTCAATACTAATGACGTGTTTAAGTGCATTAATTTGATAAAATTTGTCCAATTAACTTTAACCTGATAATGCTTTTGTCCAACAATCTTAGAAGAGTGCTTTAGCCGTTTTTGGTTGCCGAACAAAATCTGCCCTAACATTTAATTATCTGTATTATTATAGTCTTTCAGTTTAATAACATTTTTAATGTTATAACAATAGTAACACATTAAATGATATAAAATAAGAACTTTTTCTTAGTCCAATGGCATTTAAGAATGAGAAAAACTTCTCTTATGTTTTTCTTTTATTTTTTTTATTTTTTATTTTTCAGGTGATGGAGCCCACAAATTTATCTATATGACATGAGATAACTTATGTCCTTTAACATGATATTGATAAAACCCTTTAAGAATTTCTCAAACCTAAAAAATGATAAATTCTCGTGTAAGCCTATATCAGAACCTTTGTAGCTGTAAAGAGGAGCTTCAGCTTTTTGAGCTTGGATGACCCACCCATGCAACCTGTATGTGCCATGCGATGCTACATCTGAAGAAACCAACTTTTTTTTTTCTTTTTTCATTTACCTTTTCAGCTTGCAAAATGCTTTCAATTATCTTCAGTAAAATAATTTTCACCAAAAAGGATGATTCATAGACAAAGGAATAAAACCATATGAAACGCAAATCGAAGGCATCATTCCTTAGGATATGCCCATTGTAACAAGCCATAAATAACGTTCCGAGTAGCCATTGTTCTGTGTGTGTATTCCAAGTGGTGGGTGCATTACAGGGCAAGTTCCCTTTGGCAGGTAGACACAAGCTATGAAATGCATCTCAGCCATGCATTAATACTTAGAGTGTGCAACCTGCCAAAGGAGATTTGCCCAGTGATTCTCCTGCAACTCCCCTTCAATGCAAAGGTACAGCATTCATCTGGTTCTTCAAATAAGATGTTCACAAACATTCACTATACTGGTTCAAATCAGAAGGTGTTGATGCTATTCCACATTCATGATTCATCTTTGACGACTTGAGTTCCCTTCTTCTTTTTTCCAGTAAAGGATACTTCATTTTACTTTTTGCGCGTAGTAAGAGACTGGGAAGTGAGTAAAGTGGTTTGGAAATTGGAACGATGTTTGTTTGAAGTATTTGAACAGTGGTACTTTACATTATTTAACCTATTTTTGAATTCCTTTCTTTTCGTTTTTTTCTTTCTTTCTAAGAAATGATTACTTCATCTTCTTCTTCTTCTTTTTTTTTTTTAGTACAATGATTACTTCACCTTTGTTTAGGTTTCCAAATGAATATAAATCTTGATGAGAAAAGATAGTTGCCCTTTTTATGTGGTGTAAATAAAACGTGATATCTGTGGATAGATGTAAATATTAGGTACTGAGAGACCAATTTAAGAGACCTATCATAGCAGACAATAGGCCCTTTATTAAAGTACGTATGGCATATAATTTGCATTTTTTATTACTTTTACAAAAAAAAAATGAAAATGGTTGGAGTACTGTTTCAATTAAATATAAACAAAATATGTTATAAAAAAATATATATATAAAAACAAAATATTTGTTTTTCACTCTAATAAATTATTTGAGTTGCCCGAATCCAATTGGTGTAGCTCAATTGACAATACATGCTGAATAGGTGGGGAGAAAATTTAGATTTGATTCCAACAAATAAATCTTTAGGAAAGAGGTTAAGAGTTTTAAGTGTAAGTAAATCTGACTCGAAAATAATCTTATTGCCGGTTCAAAAAGTTAAAATTTATAAAGATACCAGGAAGCTGACTGTTAATTTTGAGTTAAAGTGATATGCCGAGAGCCTAAAACACTTATAAGTCATTTAACACCACGTGTTAATTCAAAACTTTTATTGAATTTATGGTTTTTTTATTTATATAATCTTTATTTAATCCGTTATTAATCTGGGACTACATCTCTTATTTTTGGAATTTCCTAACAAAAGTGACGGCCGCATAATATTTAAATATGCTATAATTTATCTTTTGTGTAGATAATGGTTATATATATATATATATATATATATATATATATATGAGAAAAGTATTTCTCCAGTCATTATCGGAGATAAAATTATCTCCAGTGAGCTCGAAATGACGTCGTTTTGGGTTATAAGATTAAAAAATTATAATGATAAAGACTAATATAACCCTGTAATATATTACAATTACAAAAATATCTTGATTTCCGTTCCAAAACAACGTCATTTTAGGTTCACGGGAGATAACTTATCTCCATTGACTGGAGAAAAAATGAATTATATATATATATATATATATATATATATATATATATATATATAGCCCAATACGACGTCATTGTCATTTTGAGGCGAAAATCATGATGTTTTAATAATTTTAATTTATCTCAAATTATAATAGTCTTACTAAAATTGGTTATCTTTCCTCAAAAGATTTTGGACATTTATTTGGTCTTACGATACTTTATATTCTTGAAATGATAAATCAAAACATGCTTCAGCTGAAAGTTGACAATGCATGTGCTTATATACGGAGCAAACCACATATTCCTTCATACACATGAAGGGGTTTCGGTGAGGCTGATTAGTCAGTAAAAAAATGCGTATCACCATTATGGATGTATGGCTCATATCTTTTTGCCTATTTCTTCCTCTTAATTGAATTATCTGATAGTCATGGTTGCAATTTTCAATTTTTTTGGAAAAAAACACATTTTTGGACCATAGCTTGAAGTGTTGATTATTATTATCCAGCAAATAAATCGGGAAAGTGATCATTTTGTCATGTTTGGGCAAAAAATTTACCAGACTGTCACGCCAACAGTAAATTTTGTGAAAATGCCACGCGGCATAATTCGCTACACAGTGTAGCGAATTATGCATGCAAGTAATTTGCTACACAGTGTAGCGAAATATGTCACGTCAGAACCAAAAATGCCACGTGTCAAATTTTTAGAAATTCGCTACCTAAGGTAGCGAATTATGTCAAAATGTCAAAATTTGACATGTGTCATTTTTTTGGTTCTGACGTGGCATATTTCGCCACACTATGTAACGAATTACTTGCATGCATAATTCGCTACACTGTGTAGCGAATTATGCCGCGTGGCATTTTGACAAAATTTACTGTTGGCGTGACAGTCTAATAATTTTTTTGTCAAAACGTGGCACTTTGGTCAGTCTCCCAAATAAATCTTTGTTTGGGTGCGTGTCCCATCACGGACTCGATCTAAAGAGGGTGTCATAATATCTTATTAAAAGAGATATTTAGTCGCTGCTGTTAGAAGACGCAAAGTGCGATGTGAGAGGAAATGCGAAGAAATCGAGAAACCCAAAACCATTGTTGAAGAAGGAAGAAAGGCTATAAAGTAAGATTTATATCCCTTTACAGAAAAAAACACTTGTCTGACAAACCTTGTAAGATTTATTGAGTCAGAGTGAATATTATGTAATCCAATTATTTACAGTGAACGATTTCTGCATTTGGTCATGTAATTTTTACTCTTCGCATTAAAGATTTTTTTCATGTTAAGATTGGGTGTTCTATCAGTTTACCTAAAAAAAAAATTGCTCTTCTTTATCTCTGTATTACTTTGTTTATTATTTTTCTTATCGCATGCAACACTACAAATAGAGATATTCTTATTATCAAGATTTTTTACTATCAATTGACTACCTATCTAATCATCATTGGATCAACATTTTTTTTTTCCAATTTTTTTTAATATTCTCTCTCTTTGATTCAATGGTGATTAGATAGGTAATAAGTTAATAGTAGAAAATTTTGGTAGTAAGAATATCCTCCCTTATACTACAAAGAGTGATTTTTATTTATTTTTCTTATGCAAAGTAACATCATTAACATAATTTTTGGCAATGCTGCTCCATCCTGCTGGAGCCACTCCTAGAGAAATCTAAATATGTTTTTATATCACTGTCTTGAAATAATTTAGAAGAAAGACAGACACAATAAAAGCCCGCGCAATGTTTTGTGCACCCTTCTGGACAAGGATGTGGTCACCTTTTCAAAATTAATGTGTTTTTCAGTCCAAAATTTGATATGCAATTTTCTTTAGATATTTAGGGGATCGCAATCTGCCTTTCCTTTATAATAATTAAGAGAAATTCAAATCCTCTAGGTCCATTTATGAATAGATTAGTTGAAAAGCATTACAAATCTAGAATTGGATCACTTGTAGATATATATGCAGTAAATTGTACATTATCTAAAAGATGCTAATCTTTTTTTTTTTTTTTTTTTTGGGTGGGGTGAAAAGGGACTAACCTTTAAGCTTCAACTTGATTAAGATTGTCAAACTTTTGAAGTTCTAACATATATAAACAGAGAGTACACTGCCAACATATCATGCTAGGAATCTATTCAAGAATGCTGCGTCAAGTTTTATAGCATACTCGGAATCAACTTTGAAGACCATTTGGTGGCCATTGGCAACAACTAAAGGAAGTCAAGACATAGAAAACCATACATATAACAACATCAAGTAAGAAGAGAGGGACATCACCCAAAACTTACGTGTCATATTCATTGTAAGCCCTGTTGATAATATATAGCATTTCAGAAACTTCATTTAATTTTTGGCTGAAAAAAAGTAGATTTTTGCTTAAAGAATTCTTGATCATTTTGCAATTCTTGCATTCTTAAATTGTGCAACTCTTTCGTCAGTTTCTACACTACAGTTTCTTTATCACTTGCGCGACACAAATGATTTCATGGAGAACTCATCATTTAAAGAGCCTCAATTAAAATAAGCAATGCTATCTAATAAAGAAGTAACTTAGAAGCCTTGATTGGGAAAATGGTAGTATTGTTGATTGGCAAGGCGATTCTACTTTGGCAGAAAAGCTGTTCTCATGCATGATTGCAGCATTGCCAAAGGATATTTGTACTGTTATTCTTCTCTACCTTTAAAGCGTACTTGTTATCCAATTTGCTTGTATTGCGCAAAGCATGCTAAGGATGCAATATGTTGTACACTATTCGCACATCAGGAATGGATATTCAATAAAATTGTACTGGTATATGCTATGGATTTATTGGAGATTGTTAATTGGTTTAGATATTAGGAGTTTAGATATTGGAGATTGTTAGGATCTTAGAGATTCTGTTTGTAATTATAGATAATATTTATTTAGGAGTTTAGATATTGGAGATTGTTAGGATCTTAGAGATTCTGTTTGTAATTAGGAGTTTAGATATTGGAGATTGTTAGGATCTTAGAGATTCTGTTTGTAAGAGTACGTAGCCTTTGTATTGGTTTGCCTATTTAAAGGCTTCTTTTGAATATAATAGGACAATAAAAATACCAAGTTTATTTTGGTATCAGAGCCTTCCTGATAAACCACGCTTTCCGCAAAGTTTGTGTAGACAAGTGTGAAAGCTAGCCCTACGAGTATGGCCAGAGAAGGAGCCAGCAAGTTGAAGCCGTCGGACCCGGCGTCCCCGTATCACCTGGCAAACTCAGATAGCCCAGGCATTTTGCTTACAACTGTATTGCTGCGCGGAGAGGCCAACTACGAAAATTGGGCTAAGCTCATGAAAAACGCACTTAAGGCCAAAAATAAGTTGGGATTCATAACCGGAGTCGTGAAGAAACCAGACGAGGAAGACGCAGAAGAATGGCGAGCTTGGGAGATGTGTAACTCGATGATCAATGGCTGGATACACAACACCATTGACCCAAAGCTCCAACCATTCATCAAATGCTTTGATGAGGTGAAGGATCTTTGGGACGACCTAAAAGAAAGGTATGCTGTGGAAAATTTCTCCCGTCAGTACCAGCTCAAAACGAGTTTGGCTAATATAAAACAACTTGGCAGCAGTGTGGGAGAATACTACACAAAGCTGCGAGGAATATGGGATGAGCTTGAAGGGAGCAAAGCTCGCAAGGCGTGTGCATGTGGAGATAAATGTGCATACGCGAAGGAGACTGAAGAAGAGAGGGAACATGACCGAGTCTACCAATTTCTTATGGGTTTGGACGAAACCATATTTGGCAACTTACGGTCACAAATATTGAATAGCTCGCCCCTGCCTTCTGTGAACAAAGTGTATGCCACGGTTACGCAAGAAGAAACTCACCGTAACATAGCGCGTAATCAAGAAGAAAGAGCGAACGTGGTGGGCTATGCATCGCGTGTTGAATCCAAGGAGAAGATGGAGAAAACAGTGCAACGTGTGCCATTTGAGAAACAGACTGAACGGTTCCCATGTCCTCACTGTGGAAAAACTAACCACGATCCTTCCAAGTGCTGGAATATCATTGGATTCCCACCAAATAGAACCGGTGGACGAGGGCGAGGAAGAGGACGTTCGGGGGGACGTTATATGCAGGAGCATGCGCATGCAGCGGTGACTTGGGATAACAACCAACGTGTGATGTCTCAGCCATCTGACACCCCGCAGCAGGTCACTACAAACTCGATGCTGACACCAGAAATTGTCAACAAGTTGATGGCACTGATCGATCAACCACGGTCATCAAGTGAAAAACTCTCTGGTAAGAATACTCATATCCAATGGCTTGTGGACAGTGGAGCCTCTCGTCACATGACAGGGTCCTTAAACCTTTTACAAAAAATCACAAATATTCAACCTTTGTGTGTAACCTTGCCAAACGGATCTGTCACGTGTGCAAAAAAGGAAGGAACTGTTGTACTTGATGGACAATTAGATCTGGAAAATGTGTTATATGTGCCTCAATTGAGATGTAACCTGATTTCCGTCTCGCAATTGTTGAAACACAACAGAAATATAGTGACGTTTACTGATAAAAGTTGTTCTTTGCAGGACCTAATGCTGAAGAGGGAGATTGGTTTGGGTGAACTTAGTGATGGAGTATATGTGTTTCAGTCCACGCGTGCTTCAGCTTCAACAGTTCGAGCAGGAAAATCTGTGGAGTTGTGGCATAACAGGCTAGGACACCCGTCATATCAAGCATTATCTTTGATTCCAGAATTTAATTTTGTTTTGAATAAAGATGTAATTAATAAGGCATGTGAAGTTTGTCAACGTGCCAAGCAAACTCGATCTGTGTTTCCTTTAAGCTATTCCCGAAGTAAGGATTGTTTTCATTTAGTGCATTGTGATACTTGGGGACCTTACAAGACTTCTTCTTTCTCGGGTGCACATTATTTTTTAACTATTGTGGATGATTTTAGTAGGAGTTTGTGGGTATATATGATGGCAGACAAAAGTGAAACTTACGATCGAGTAAGTAAATTCCTGGCTATGGTAACTAATCAATTTGGTAAGAGTGTGAAAACAATACGTTCTGATAATGGGACGGAATTCAAATCCAATAAAATAATGAGGCTCCTTAGTGAGAAAGGAATTTTGCAGCAAACCACGTGTGTCTATACACCACAGCAGAATGGTAGGGTAGAAAGGAGACATAGACATATACTTAATGTGGCAAGAGCATTGGTCTTTCATGCAGGTATGCCAGTTGAATTCTGGGAAGAAAGCGTCCTCACTGCAGCGCATTTGATCAACAGAACACCCACAAAAATCCTTCAAGGAAAGTCACCTCATGAAGTACTAAATGGAGAAGCACCAGATTATAGTACCTTGCGCACATTTGGATGCTTGTGCTATGCTAACACCCGACCCAAACCTCATGACAAATTTGCCTCACGGTCACGACGTTGTGCCTTCATTGGGTATCCCACTGGACAAAAAGGTTGGAGATTGCTGGATTTGGAAACACAAGAACGATTTGTATCAAGGGATGTTACCTTTCAAGAAAATATATTCCCATTTCAAGCCAAACCAAGAGATGAGCCTGTGCCTAACTCACCTCCAGCACAACCCGCAATCGACAAGGAGACTATGGTGAGAGAACAACCTTCTGAACTTCCAATTCTTGAGGAACCAGTTTCGGAGGAAAGGGGGAGTGACTCTCGTTTGGAAAAAAGTCCTGATA